>JAJHSJ010001455.1:0-35978 GCA_021015155.1 Magnolia officinalis | reverse complement strand
AATACCACTTGATCCAAAACTCATAGGCTCCAAAGAAGATTTTAGCGACAGATGTTTAACTGCCACTATTTTCTATGGTGTTGTCCACCGGGACTATTGATAAACTTCATTTTTGGCATGAGCTCAAATATGAGCTTACAAAATGGATGTACAGCATAGATAAAACACATACATCATAATGCCCTATACTGCAAGACACTACCTAGTTGGGTGGTGTTCGGGTCACCACCCAATCTAATTCCTTAAGTGGTTGGCATTTAAGTTGGGGAATTGGGTGGCGACCCACGGTGTCTGGGTTTTATATCAACGCCCCCATCCATTTTGTAAATGAAGCGGATCCAAAGGTAGAGTGGACCTCACCATAGGAAATAGTTGGAATAATGACAGCTACTGTTTGAAAGTTCCAAGGGCACGCTATAATGTTAACTAACCATCCAAACTTTTGACATCACATCGTAATTTTTATTTGCCATTCAACCATTTGATAATGTCACATAAACCTGAATGAAAGGAAACAACAAATATCAATTTGATTCAAAACTTCGGAAGCTCCTGAGAAGCTTTTATAATGGCGAGCATTTATTCACCATTGTTTCTTGTGGTGTGCTCCACTAAACCTTTTAATCAGATTTATTTTTGGGCTCATGCCCTAAATTGAGATAGAAAAATGGATGGATGGTGTAGATAAAACATATACATCACAGTGGGCCCTACTGTGCCTGACATCACGTAAATTGGTGGGGTTAGGGTCACCACCCAATCCACTTGCCAAACTTTAAGAGGTATGTAAGCCAGTTTTAATCCTAATTGTTAAGATTTGATTCATATGATGTTGATAGAAAGCGATTGGATGGTGACCTCAACACTAATCTCCGCTGTATTGGGTGTTGTGGGGCCACCGTGATGTATGTGTTTTATATCCACACCATCCATCCATTTTTCCAAGTCATTTTATTGCACGGGCCCAAAAAACAAAGAAAATCTAAAGGTCAAGTGAACCACACCATAAGAAATAGCAAGGAATATGACACCAACCCAAGAAACTATCATAGGGTCCACCGTAATGTTTATTTGCCGTTCACCCTGTTAATAAGGCGATACAAACCTGAACAAGGGGAAAATGAAAATATAAGTTAATTTAATCCAAACTGTCATGGCCTCAAGAAGTTTTTAAATGGGGCATTCAATCACAATTGTTTCTAGTGGGGTGCTCCACTAGGCCTGTTGATCCGCTACAATTTGGGCTCATGCCATAAAATAAGCAAGCAAAATGGATGAACAGGTGAGGAAGGTGGATGCCACAACACCTTACACCACCTAGCTAGGTATTATCTGTGTCACCACCTGATCCACTTCCATAGGTTGGTGGTGCAACACAACCAATTGCCAGGTGGTGTTAGCATTGTGAGGCTTACCGCGAAATATACATTTTATACCCACATCAACCATCCATTTTGCCAGCTCATTTCAGGACAACCTTAAAATTTAAGCAAATCCAAAACTAATGTGAACCACGCTAAAGAAAACAGTGGGGATATTAACACCCACCCTACCCTTGAAACCATCCTATGGCCCACCATAATGTCCTTTTTCCATCCATCCTGTTGATTAGTTCACACATACCTGGATGATGGGAAAACACAAATATCACTTGATCCACTTGTCCACGTGATGTTGGGTGTTGTAGGCCCAAGAGATAAATATCTCACCAATTCCATTGAATGGTTTGCAATACCTAAACATGGTCGTCGGGAGGCATCCATTTAAGACAAGACTAAAATAAAGCATATCTGAAGTTCAAGTGCACCACAATATAAGAAATAATGTGGACGATGACACTCACAGGAGAAACCTTCTGAATGTTAAAGTGCCTTTAATGTATTGATAAGGTCCACATACTTGGATGTAAGGAAAACACAAGTATTAGCTTAAACTAGAACTTGGTGGCCCTAAGAAGTTTGTAAGGGAGGACATTCAACCGCCATTGTTGATGGGTTTTTTGACCCGTCTTCGACCGGTCGTGAGCCCTGCTCGACTGGTCGAAGGATGTGCACGACCAGTCGTAGGTTCGAGTCGTGGCACGACTCAAAGTCCAGCGACTTTGGGTAAGTTTTCTCCAGGGTGCTCGATCGGTCGTAGGTGGTCCATGACCGGTCGTAGGTGGCTCTCGACCAGTCGTGGCTTCCTCACGACCAGTCGAAGTTACACAGATTCTTCCGCAATTTTGCGCGGATTTCATTTCGCAAGTCCTTTCGCAACTGGGATGCGGAAAGGAGTTTCCTAAAACTATAAAAAGGGGTTCCTAAGGCTATTTTGGCGATGACAAGAGGGTTTCCTAAAGCTTTACAAGGAATTACTAAAGGGTTTAGGGCTATCAAAGGGAGAGAGAGAGAGAGGAAGCTTATAGAAGGGAGGTTCTGCTCGTGGATGTTATCTACTATGCAATCTATATCTCAGCGCTTTTATGTCCTCGTAATCGGTTAGATCTCTCCGTTTTCTTTGTTTCTCTTATTGTTTATCCACTCTTGCGTGAGTGAAAAAGGTTGTAACGTTCTACTTCATAGTGGATTGTTGATCTGGACGAGATCTCGTGGTTTTTACCCCTTTGAGGGTTTTCCACGTAAAAATCTCTTGTGTGGTTTGTGATTTATGCATTGATTGTTTTCATTGCTTTATTATCCATAATTCTGGTTTGTTCTGGAGGGCTAGATCCTAAGTTTTTGTGTAAGGCCCCCAACAAAGTGGTATCAAAGCTAAGTTCATTGAACAGGTAGGATCAATTTGAATTATGAAAGGTGGCTCATCAAGGATGATCAGCCTTAATGGTTCAAACTGGACCATATGGAAGGCTAAGATGGAGGAGTACTTAGCTTTATTGCAAGGACCTATATTCTCTAATTTTAGGCATATCAACAAAAACTAAGGATATGATGATGATGATTGGAAGAAGATGGATCGAAAGGCGGTGGGGTTTATTAGACAATGGTTGGATGATTCAGTGTTCCACCATGTGTCTACGGAAACCTCAGCCGCTAGCCTATGGCTGAAATTAGAAGGGTTGTATGAGAGGAATACAACCGGTAATAAAATTTTTCTGATAAGGCGACATGTGAATCTCAAGTTCAAGGATGGTGGTTTTGTGGCCGAGCACATGAATGAGGTCAGCAATATAGTGAACCAACTCTCCTCTATGAAGATAGTCCTAGATGATGAATTGCAGACTTTACTTTTGCTTAGTTCATTGCCTGACAGTTGGGAGACATTGGTGGTGTCTCTAAGTAATTCCGCGCCAGACGGAAAGATATCCATGGAACAGGTAACTATCTGTCTCTTTAATGAAGAGACAAGGAGAAAGTCTCAGGGGTCTACTCAGCAAGAGGCCCTTGTGACACAGGAACGGGGAAGAGGAAAGAACAGGAAGGGCGGGAAGGCCCGAGATAAATCAAGAGGCAAGTTGAGTAACAGAAAAGACATTGAATGCTGGAATTGTGGTAAGAATGGTCACTATAAGTATGAATGTCGTAAGGCTAAGAACGACAAGAAAGGAAAGGAAAGGAAGATGAATCAGATTCCACTGCGGTCACTTCAAATGGCAACATAGTAGTTATTCTTTCAGTAGATCACGATATATGTCTCATGGCTATGAGTTAAGACACCGACTGGGTGATTGACTCGGGAGCTTCTTTTCATGCGACTCCACGCAGGGAGTTCTTCACAAGCTACAAGTCAGGGGAATTTGGGACCGTGAAGATGGAAAATTCTAGCGTATTGAAGATCGTGGGAGTCGGTGATATTTGTGTGAAAACTGATGTGGGCTGCACATTGGTTCTCAGGGATGTGAGGCATATCCCAAACCTTCGCCTCAACTTGATGTCGACGGGAAGACTGAATGATGATGGCTATGAAAGCCGGTTTGCTGGTGGGCGATGGAAGCTCATCATGGGTTTGTTGATCGTGGCTAGAGGAAAGAAGTGTTGCACCCTTTACAAGACAAGTGTCAGTATGTGCAAGGGTGGATTGAACGCAACAGAAGATTCAGCTATCAACATGTGGCACAGGTGTCTAGGTCACATGAGTGAAAAAGGGCTTCAGCTACTAGTGAGGAAGTGGATCCTTCCAGACATGACAGGTACACCTCTCAAAACCTGTCTCGATTGTTTATCAAGGAAACAGCATAGAGTTTCATTCATTAAAACTGCTTCTCACGTTAATAAATGCATGCATTAGATTTGGTTTATTCTGATGTTTGTGTCCTATGAGGACAAAAACCTTGGGTGGGGCATTGTATTTTATTACTTTTATAGATGTTGCATCTAGGAGGGTTTGGGCTTATGCTTTAAAATCCAAGGATGAGGTCTTTGGTGTGTTTAAATTGTTTCATGCCATGGTCGAAAGAGAGACAGGTAAATCATTGAAGTGCATCTGCACTGACAATGGTGGTGAATACATTGGCGACTTTCATGAGTACTGCAAGTCCCTGGGTATATGGCATGAACAGACGGTTCCCAAGACCCCCCAGAATAATGGTGTAGCTGAGCGAATGAATCGCACCATTGTAAAGAGAATCAGATGCATGTTATCCCATGCGAAGTTGCCCAAGATGTTTTAGGGAGAATCAATGCACACAGCAATGTATTTGATAACAGGTCTCCATCAGCCCCATTGAATGGAGAAGTACCTGAGAAGGTGTGGACTAGACAGGATCCATCGTACAGTCATCTCAGGGGTTTGGATGCAGGGCATCCGTTCACGTACCAAAAGACGAAAGGTCCAAGCTTGATATGATGATCAGGCAGTGTGTGTTCTTGGAGTACGGTGATGAAAAATTCGGTTACAGGTCGTGGGATCCAACCGAGAAGAAGCTCGTCAGGAGCAGAGATGTGGTTTTCTTTGAAGATCAGTGTATAGAAGACATTGGTAAGCCAGAGAAGAACCGGCCTAGTTCAGGTGAGCTAGAGGACATGGATCCAGTTACTCCTCCCGTGGTGCCTGATGACGGGGGAGTACTGCAAGGTGCAGAGGACGAGAGAGTTCCTTTAGAAAATGGACCAGGGGAGCAGCCCCCACTTGATCCACCTGTTGAGCCACAAGTGAGGAAGTTATCTAGGGACAGATAGCCGTCCAAGAGGTACTCGCTGCATGAGTACATTATGCTACTGATGGGGGAGAGCCAGAAGAGTATTCTGAGGCCCTAGCGATGAGCATAAGGAGGAGTGGTTGAAAGCTATGCAAGAGGAGATGAAATCCTTGCATAAGAACCACACTTATGATATGGTGAAACTGCCTAAAGGCAAGAAAGCTCTGAGCAACAAGTGGGTGTTCAGAAAGAAGATAGAGCAGAAGGATTCACAAACGAGGTTCAAGGCCAGACTTGTAGTGAAAGGGTTCGGTTAGAGGAAAGGCATAGACTTTGAGGAAATATTCTCACCAGTGGTGAAGATGACATCCATACGGATGTTGCTTGGGTTGGCGGCTAGCATGGATTTGGAGATAGAGCAGTTAGATGTTAAAACTGTCTTTCTCCATGGTGACCTGGAAGAAGAGATCTACATGCACCAACCAGAGGGGTTCGAAGTCAAGGGTAAAGAGCATATGGTGTGTAGGCTGAAAGAAGAGCTTGTATGGGCTGAAAACAAGCTCCACGGCAATGGTACAAGAAGTTCAATTCATTCATGTTATAGCATGGGTATGACAGAACAGAGTCGGACCACTGTGTGTTCACACGCAAGTTCTCAGATGGTGATTTCTTAGTTCTGCTATTATACGTTGATGACATGCTCATCATGGGAAAAGACATCAAGAAGATCGACAGGCTGAAACAGGAGTCGGGCAAGTTTGCGCGATGAAGGACTTGGACTCGGCTAGACAGATCCTATGAATGGAGATAACCCGTGACAGAAGCAGCAGGAAGCTTTGGCTGTCTATAAGAGCGGTGTATTGAGAAAGTCCTAGAGCGGTTCAATATGAATG
The DNA here is from genome assembly GCA_021015155.1 of Magnolia officinalis. Lineage (NCBI taxonomy): Eukaryota > Viridiplantae > Streptophyta > Magnoliopsida > Magnoliales > Magnoliaceae > Magnolia > Magnolia officinalis. Next base: position 30,008 of record JAJHSJ010001455.1, on the reverse strand, counting down.
CAGCGAAGCCGGTCAGTACTCCACTGAATGGTCACTTCAGATTGAGCGACAGGCAGTGTCCCAAGACGAAGGCAGATGTAAAAGAGATGTAGCAGATACCCTACGCATCAGCTGTAGGAAGTTTGATGTATACTATGGTGTGTACACGCCCAGACATAGCTAAGGGTGTACACGGGTCGGGCCGAGTCGAACAGGCCTCAACTCATCCAGGCCCGTTCAACAGTCACACAGGTCCGAACCCGACCGGGCTTGGTCACCGGGCCAACATCTCCAGCCCGAACCGGGCCAGGGCGAGTTCGGGCCGAGTTCGGGCCATTTTCAAACCTTCGAGTTCGGCCAGTTTCGAACCTGAGTTCGGGCCAGTTTCGAACCTTACAGCAAGTTCATGGGAAGGGCTTTGGCAGGTAATCCGTGTCCCATTAATTTACAAGGCCCTCGATCAACGGTTTAGATAGTTGAACTATAGACTCCACAAAAAAATTCTGGCCTGGAACGTTCAATTCCTCCCGGTAACCATACTGCCCAAAATAATGGGTGACTAGAGATTTGTTTTATACCTGTGGCAACCTAAGGTGTTTACCGGCCTGATTTTCGAATCAGAAGATCTAATTAGTACATCCAACCGGATGGAACTAAGATTTCATTTTTTAATCCATATTAAGAGAAGAAATGTGGCACATGTGTTTCAATCTAGGCCAGTCCTTATTGGGTCCCACTTTCAACATCCAATGGCCAAAAAATAGGATGATAGACTCACCGTCAGTCATTATTGCTTTTCCAACCATTGATTCTTCTGGTAGAAATGTGGCCCAACTGATGAGTGGGAACCAGGGCTAGCCCACCTGATGACTGACCCAAATCTTGTACACATGACATTTTGCTATGTTGCAAATCATCTTCACAATCTTCATGAAGAAATGATTTGATACTCTTGCAGAGTGATGGATGAGACATGAGCAGTTAGAAATTATTTAGCAATTACATATATGGCTTTAAACCTTCAAATTACAAGAACTAATTATATATATATATATAATATATAATATATAATATATATATATATATATATATATATATATATATTATATATATATATCATGAACCGGGTTTCGGACCGAGTCGGCCGGGTCGGGTTAGGCCGGGGCGAGTTGGGTTTCGGACTGAGTCGGGCCGAACTGGGAGGTATCCGAACTCGGCTTGAACTCAGTTTAGGGCCTAGAAAATTGGTCCGTCCTAACTTGAACTCAGTTCCGGGTCAGGCCGAGTCGGGCTTTTTCGGGCCGGGTCGAGCGAGCTAACCGGGCTAGCCCGGTTTGTGTACACCCCTAGACATAGCATATGCGGTTGGTGTTGTCAGCCGGTATCTTGCCAATCCAGGCAAAGAGCATTGGGCAGCGGTAAAGTGGATACTGCGGTATCTAAGAGGCTCATCCAAGTTGAGCCTATGCTATGGTGACGGAAAACCTATGTTAGAGGGTTACACAGATGCAGATATGGTATGTGACATAGATCCAAGAAGTCTACATCAGGGTTCATGTTCACATTCGTAGGGGGAGCGGTTTCTTGGCAGAGCAAGCTATAGAAGAAGTAGAATTGTCGACAACAGAGGCCAAATTACATGGCAGCACAGAAGAATTAAGAGATGCTTTGGATAAAGAGGTTCCTACAGGAACTTATCCTGAAGCAGAAGGAGACGTGTCTATTGCGCATAGTCAAGTGTTACTTACACTAGCAAGAATCCAAGTCAGCATCCGAGCCAAGTCGAAGCCATAGAGATTCGGTATCACTGGATCAGGGATATTTGGGACAGAAGGTGTTAAAGTGAGAAGGTCCACACAACGATAATGGGTTGACATTGGATGACCAAGGCTTTGCCTCAAAGGCAAGTTTGAGGTTTTGTAGAAAACATGGCTTGGCTTGAAGAAGGGGATCCTGTTGCGCAGCACGCCAACAACGCAGTGAGCCTAGATCCAATCTAAGGCCTCACCCACAAACGATAGACAGGAAGAAATATAAACTAGAAATAGATCAAAGCAATCAAAACAAACCACAAGACAAGATATACGTGGAAAAACCCCAAACTAGGGTAAAAACCACGGATGCAAAATTCCACTATGAAGAGAAACGAAGATTACAAGGCAATATACTAACCTCTCCCTTGGAAGTACAGAGAAAATCCCTTGCCCACACCTTAGAATAATTTCCTAATATTCACCTTAACCTAGAATAGCCCTAGGGACCCCAATTTATAGTTTTGGCAACTTCCTTTCCGCATCCCAGTTGCGAAAGGACTTGCGACACGAAATCCGCGAAACTCCTTTCGCATCCCCAGTTGCGAAAAGGACTTGCGACACGAACAAATCCGCGCAACTCGACTGGTCGTGGGCGGCCCCAGATGTGGCTCCACTTCTCAACAATCTCCCACTTGGAGACACATCTCCATAAACCTTTGTCTTCTTCATCCGGAGTGCACCACCTCCCCGTCTTCAAGCCTGAAGACCAATCAAAGCTGAACAGAGCTTCAGCTTCTCCCTTGTGACCGCCTTGGTCAGCATATCCGCAGGATTCTCACTTGTATGAATCTTCTCCAGAGCAATCGATCCATCTTCCAGTAACGAACGTATGAAGTGATATCTGATGGCAATATGCTTGGTCCTTGAATGAAAGGCTGAATTCTTAGCCAAGTGTATTGCACTCTGACTGTCACTGTACAGCTTGCAATCTGCTTGCTTCTTACCCAACTCTTCCATAAAACCTTGCATCCACACCATCTCCTTGCATGCTTCTGTAGCCGCAACATATTCTGCTTCTGTCGTACTGATAGATACTATCTTTTGTAACTGAGAGACCCAACTGACTGCAGCACTACCCAGAGTAAAAACATAACCTGTAGTGCTTCTTCTGCTGTCGATATCTCCTGCCAAATCTGAATCCACGTAGCCTTGTAACTTGATTTTCGATCCACCATAACACAGCCCTACGTCCTTAGTACCTACCAAGTACCTAAGGATCCACTTCACAGCTTCCCAATGTTCCTTCCCGGGGTGTTCATGAACCTGCTAACAACTCCCACTGCTTGAGCAATGTCTGGCCTCGTGCTCACCATAGCATACATGAGACTCCCAATAGCTGACGCGTATGGGACTTTAGCCATGTAGTCCTGTTCCTCCTGCGTCTTTGCACCTTGCTCCTTAGATAGCTTGAAGTGGTTGGCTAATGGAGTGCTAACCGGCTTAGCACCTCCATATTGAATCGATCAAGTACCTTGGCTATGTACTCTGCCTGTGACAAATGTACTCTGCCTGTGACAAAACTAATTCTTGTTTCCCTGTCACGCTTTATCCTCATGCTAGGATTTGTTTTGCAGCTCCTAAATCCTTCATGGCAAATTTTCTAGACAATTGTCTTTTGAGATCTGAGATGTCCTTCATGCTTGAGCCAGCCACAAGCATATCATCAACGTACAGAAAAAGGATGATGTATGACGTATCAAACTTCTTCAAGTAACAACAGTGGTCTGCATGACATCTCCTAAAACCGTTTCCCAACATAAAACTATCGAACTTCTTGTACCACTGCCTCGGGGCCTGCTTCAAGCCATATAGGCTCTTCTTCAGTTTGCACACATTGTTCTCATTACCTGGTGCCACGTATCCTGTCGGCTGATGATGCATATATCTCTTCTTCAAGGTCCCCATGAAGAAAGGCTGTCTTAACATCTAGCTGTTCTAGATATAAGTCCTCTGAAGCCACTATACTCAAGACCATGCGAATCGCAGACATTTCACTACCAGTGAAAATATTCAGTGAAATCGATACCTGCCTTTTGTTGAAACCCTTTCACAACCAATCTGGCCTTGTACCGTTTCGAACCATCGTGCTCCTCCTTCAGTCTGTAAACCCACTTGTTATGAAGAGCTTTCTTACCTTGGGTAGAGTGACTAGCTCCCATGTATGATTAGACTCAAGAGAGTCCATCTCATCATCCATGGCCTGCTCTCACTTAACCCGTATATCTGACTGTAACGCCTCTTCAAAACACTCTGGCTCACCATTATCTGTTAGTAGTAGATAATGTAAGGAGGGTGAGTATTGGACCGTGGGTCTCCTCTCCGAGTAGACCTCCTCACAACTGGTGTATGCGGCTTTGCCTCATCCTGTGGCGCTGTAACACCCATGTCCGTGGTAACTCTTCCAACTCTACGAATTCCTTTTCTTGGCCTTATTTTCCTGCACACTGTCCTTATGCATCACTTTTTCATTAAAGACTACGTCCATACTTCTGATGATTTTTCTGTTTCTGCATCCCAGAACCTGTAGCCAAAATCATGTTGCCCATAGCCTATAAACGTGCACCTCCTGGACTTCGCATCCAGCTTGTTTCTGTACTCTGCATCAATGTGAACATATGAAGTGCAACCGAACACTCTGAGATGTGCAAGGTTCACTTATTTCCCAGTCTACGCTTCTTTTGGTAGCCCACCATCCAATGGTGCTGAGGGACTTCTATTGATGAGATATGCGGCAGTATTCACAGCATCTGCCCAAAAGGTCTTGGGCAACCCTGCATGTAACCTCATGCTACTGGCACGCTCAAGGATGGTCCTATTAATGCGCTCAGCCACACCATTTTGCTGTGGTGTCCCTGGAATCGTTTTCTGATGTTTGATTCCATTTGCTGCACAATACTCCTCAAACCTCTTATCACAATACTCTCCCCCATTGTCAGATCTGAGACACTTTACTATTTTACCTGTCTCATTTTCTACCATAACTTTCCACTTCTTAAATACATCAAATACATCAGATTTATGTTTTAAGAAGTAGACCCACAGTTTTCTACTAGCATCATCATAAAGGTAACAAAATAACGTGAGCCACCAAGAGATAATAACTGTGCCGGTCCCCACACATCAGTGTGTACAAGCTCCAACAGATGTGTCTTTGGAGCGCGTCCCGTCTTCTTGAAGCTTACCCTCTTCTACTTGTCATACACGCAGTCCTCGCAGAATTCTAAGTCAATAGACTTCACCCTGCTAGCTTCCCTTTTGACAATAGCACTTTCATCCCTTTCTCACTCATATGTCCCAGCCTCTGATGCCATAACTGCCCATTCACTCCAATTGATGCGACTGCGAGTGAACTATATGATCCTGAAGTCACGTACAAAGTACCTTCTTTTTTGCCTCGAGATATTACCAAGGCACCTTTTGTGATCTTCCAAGAGTCACTGGTGAATGTCGTCACATAACCGGTATCAGCCAACTGTCCCACTGAGATCAGATTACGTTTCAAACTCGGTACATGTCTGACATCCTTCAATTTCAAGACCGTTCCGTCTTTCTGATTTACATGAACATCTCCCTTTCCAACAATATTGCACGGCTCATCATCACCTAGGTAGATTATCCCAAAGTCACCTGACACATAATCACGCAGAACTTCCTTACACGAAGTAGTATGAAACGAAGCACCCGAGTCTATAACCCAAGACTCATTCCTCGCATCAAGAGACAAGATCAACGCCTCTGTGTCGCTCTCCTCAGACAGATTCACTGAATCTTTCCCACCTTGAGAGCTTCCTTCTTGTTTCTTGAGCTCCCTGCAATCACGTTTCATGTGCCCCTTCTTGCCGCAATGCCAACACCCGTCTTTGTCTTTCGGTCCCTTGGACTTATTCCTTGACTTAGAACGCCCGTGTTTATTGCCTCCTTTGTTCAGCGATCTTCCTCTTCTTTCAACGTTTAAAGCATTCCCTGAGTCCCCTGAAACTCCTGATGCCTTCCTTCTAGATTCTTCGCTGAGAATTAGACCGGTCACATCATTAAATTTTAGCTTTGTCGATCCTGAAGAATTGCTCACAGCAATCACCAAACCATCCCAACTGTCTGGAAAACTGGATAAGATCAATAACGCCCTGACCTCATCCTCAAAAGCAATGCCAACGGATTCCAACTGGCTCGTGACTGTATTAACTCGTTTAGATGTTCAGCCACGCTCCGACCATCTGACATCTTCATGTTGAATAGTTGTTTCATAAGATGAACCTTGTTGGATGTTGAGGGCTTTTCATATATGGTGGCTAGGGCTTCCATTAATTCTTTTGTCATTTTTACCTTGGATATATTAAAGGCGACGCTCTTAGACAAAGAGAGTCGGATCATTCCTAAAGCCTTCCTATCCAGTAAAAACCATTCATCATCTGTTAACTTTTCTGGTTTCTTCTCTTTTCCTCCTAGAGGAATATAGAGGTCCTTCTGATACAGATAATCCTCCATCTGCATCTTTCAGAAGGCAACGTTTGAACCATCAAACTTCTCAATTCTAGTTTTCTCATCTTCTGCCATTGCTCCCAATAGAACTAAACCAATAGCTCTGATACCAGTTGTTGTGCAGCATGCCAACAACGCAGTGAGCCTAGATCCAATCTAAGGCCTCACCCACAAACGATAGACAGGAAGAAATATAAACTAGAAATAGATCAAAGCAATCCAAAACAAACCACAAGACAAGATATACGTGGAAAAACCCCAAACTAGGGTAAAAAACCACGGATGCAAAATTTCACTATGAAGAGAAACGAAGATTACAAGGCAATATACTAACCTCTCCCTTGGAAGTATAGAGAAAATTCCTTGCCCACACCTTAGAATAATTTCCTAATATTCACCTTAACCTAGAATAGCCCTAGGGACCCCAATTTATAGTTTTGGCAACTTCCCTTTCCGCATCCCAGTTGCGAAAGGACTTGTGACACGAAATCCGTGAAACTCCTTTCACATCCCAGTTGCGAAAGGACTTGTGACACGAAATCCGCGCAACCTCAACTGGTCGTGGACGGCCCCAGATGTAGCTCCACTTCTCAACAGATCCCTCCTGGATCAAAAAGGGGAGATTTGATGGGTTTTTTGACCCGTCTTCGACTGGTCGTGAGCCCTGCTCGACCGGTCGAAGAATGTGCACGACCAGACGTAGGTTCGAATCGTGGCACGACTCAAAGTCCAGCGACTTTGGGTAAGTTTTCTCTGGAGTGCTCGACCAGCCGTAGGTGGTCCACGACCAATCGTAGGTGGCTCTCGACCAGTCGTGGCCTCCTCACGACCAGTCGAAGTTACGCAGATTCTTCCGCGATTTTGCACGGATTTCATTTTGCAAGTCCTTTCGCAACTGGGATGCGGAAAGGAGTTTCCTAAAGCTATAAAAAGGGGTTCCTAGGGTTATTCTAGCGATGACAAGAGGGTTTCCTAAAGCTTTACAAGGGATTTGCTAAAGGGTTTAAGGCTATCAAAGGTGAGAGAGAGAGGAAAAGAGAGAGAGGAAGCTTATAGAAGGGAGGTTCTGCTTGTGGATGTTATCTACTATGCGATCTATATCTCGGCGCTTCTATGTCCTCGTAATCGGTTAGATCTCTCCGTTTTCTTTGTTTTTCTTATTGTTTATCCACTCTTACGTGAGTGAAGAAGGTTGTAACGTTCTACTTCATAGTGAATTGTTGATCTGGACGAGGTCCCGTGGTTTTTACCTCTTTGAGGGTTTTCCACATAAAAATCTCTTGTGTGGTGTGTGATTGATGCATTGATTGTTTTCATTGCTTTATTATCCATAATTTTGGTTTGTTCTGGAGGGCTAGATCCTAAGTTTTTGTGTAAGGACCCCAACAATTGTTTCACGTGGTGTTATCCATTTGAGCTCTTGATGGGCAGCTTGGATAAATTGTATATATAGCTGTGGACCCACAATGCTGACACCACTAGCTGGATAGTGTTAGGGTCACCTCCCAATCTACTATCCTAAGTTGGTGGAGCCAAACTCAAATAGGTATGTAATTCAGATTTAATTACAGTCGTCGTTGAGATTGGATTCATTTGATGGAAATAAGAAGCGGATTGGGTGGTGACCCAACACCACCCATCTACGTGTTTTGGGTGTTATGGGGCCCACCGTGATATGTGTTTTATATCCACACCATCCATCCATTTTGCTAGCTCATTTTATGGCATGATCCCAAAAAGAAAGTACATCTTGAAGATCAAGTGCACCACACCATGTGATACAATAGGGATAATGACGACCACACCCATGAAACCTTCCTAGGGCCGACTAGGAGGCAGATTGCATCCTACCCCCGCCGGTCTCCAGCTGGGAACCCGCAGTAGCTTTGAGTGGTCATCATGATGTTTGGGTCTTATCCACATTGCCCATCCATTTTTTCTATGAACCCAAAAATGAGGTAGATCCAAGGCTCAAATGGAGTGCACAATGGGGATTAAACTCTTACCTATGAAAACTTCTTGGGGGCACAAAAGTTTTGGATGGAGCTGATATTTGTGTTTTCTCTTCATCCATGTCTATGCAACTTTATGAATAGGTTGGATGGCAAATAAATATCGCGGTGGGCCCTAGAAAATTTTCAATGGTGAGATTCATTAAAACCGCTCTTCCTGTGGCATGGTCCACTTGAGACTTGGATTGCCTCATTTGGGTCTATAACTTAAAATGATACAAAAAAAAATAAAAAATGGATGGACAGTGTGGATAAGACCATACATCATGCTGGCCACTCAAAGCTGTTGCCTGTTCCAGCTGGAGACGGGCAAGGGTAGGCAATAATCCATTTATTTGCCATCCAACTTGTTGATAAAGCACACGACACGACCTGGACAAAGGGAAATGCAAATATAAGCTTGATTTAGAACTTTTGTGGCCTGCAAGAAGTTTTTAAAGATGGGCATTCAATCACCATTGTTTCCTATCAAGTGCTACTTAGAGCTGTTGACGTGCTACACTATTGGACTTATGCTGTCAAATGAGATGGAAAATTATACATTAGAGTGAGCCTCACAATGCCATTAGTGGCGTTGGGGGCACTACTTTGATCCACTTCCCTAGGTTAGAGGCCCAAACATAAAGAGGTTTGAGAGACTGTTTTAATGATAGTTAGTAAGATAATATTAAGTAACATTCATAGGAAGTGGATTGGGTGGTAACCCAACACAACCCAGCCAGGTAGTGTTGGGCATTGTGAGGCCCACCCTAATGTATGTGTATTCCACCTGCATATCATTTAGGACAAGACCCCAAAAAGTGAAGCAAACGTGAAGCTCAAGTGGACCAAACCACTGGAAATAGTGGGGATATAATGGCACCCATCCTTGAAACCTTCCTAGGGTCAATGTAATTTTTATTTTCCATCCAACCAGTTGATATGGTCACACGGACTTGGATGCAGGGAAAACGCAAAGATCATGTTAGGGCTCACAACGCTTGACACGACCTAGCTAGTTGGTTATAGGGTCATCCTCCAATCCATTTCCCTAGGTGTGTGCTGCCTAGGGCTATAAATGGTCAAGTTTGGGGCAGGTTTAGCCAAAACTAGACCCGCTTATTTACTAAATGAGTATGGGTTCAAATTTTAGATTTATACCCTTTTACTAAATGGGCAGGTATGGGTCGGGTTTGAGTCAACCCAATAAATAGGTCTGGGTCTGGTAGAGGGAGATCCACCCATACCCATTTATAAATGGATCAGGCCTAACTGGTCTCATTTTCCCATGTTACTTATTAAGGTATGTAAGTATTTTTACCGAGTTTAAAACAAAGTTTGGACAAGTCCGAATCTTGATGGGTCTCTTTCAACATAGATCATACCCCCCCATTCACTAAATGGGTTTGGGTCGGGTCAGTTCAAGTCATGTTGGGCCGGGCCTAATATAAAGCAAAACGAATTCAGACCCATTTAGCAACTAGATCTGTTCTTGGACCCAGACCCATACCATTTAATAAACACGTTGGGTCTAGGTCAAGTCTAGGTACCCATCGGTCCGCTGACCCATTTATAACCCTAGTGTCGCCAAATTAAGTAAGTACATAAGCCAGTTTTAATTATAGGCAGCAAAAATATTTTCATATGATGAAGATGGGAAGCTAATTTGGTGGTGGTTCAATGCCACCCATCTACGTGGTGTTAGGTGTTGTGGGGCCCACCAGGATGTATGTGATTTATATTCATGCCATCCATTCATTTTGCTACCTCATTTTATAACAAGACCCCAAAACAAAAGAGAGCTAAAGCTCAAGCGGATCACAACAAAGGACGCAGTGGACATAATGACTCCACCCTTGAAACATTTGGGTTATGGCCCAATACCACCTAGTTGTGTGGCCCACTATAATGTATATGTTTTACACCTAGTTCACGAGACCAAAAATGACGCAAATACAAAGCACAACTGCACCACACAACAAACATTAGAGTTAATGACACCCAATGTGGAAACCTTCCTCAGGCCCATTGTAATGTTTGTTAATCATTCATCCTATTGTTAAAGTCATGTAGACCTGGATGAGTGGAAAACATAAATATAAGCTTGATCCAAAATTTTTGTAGAATTAAAATTCAAATAGAAAAACATAAAAACTAACTAGAACCGAAGGATTGAAGAGAAGAGAAGATTCCTTGAAGCTCCACAACTCTTTACTCTACTCATTTTACCCTAATCCGTTCTTAGAAAGACAGTAAAAATCCCTTTATATAGGCTTTGTCGGACCAACTTCAAAACTGTCTCAATTTACGCAACTATCGTTGCTTCGATGGCATCGAAGTCCCATCGAAGAGTTCGAGTGAAAACATGAAACTGTCAAGCAACAAACTTTTGAAATTGCTTATTTTTATGATGTCATCGAACTACGTCGATGGTATCCAACTTAGCTTCAATGGCATCGAAGGTTTGATGTCATCGAACACTTAGATCGATGGCATCAAATATGCCATCAATGACATCAAACTGTTAATTTCAGCACTTTCGATTTTCTACACTTTGCAATTTCAGTTTTTTCCATTTTTCACTTAGCTTCCTTGAATCTTGGACTCTTGGATTCTTCAATCTTAACCTCTATAAATCCAATCCTCATCTTGAATACTTTGATCTTCAAATCACCGCTTTAAGCGCCTTTTTTTTTCCTTAGCTCTCAAAATTACCTCGTAAGAGAAAATATGTGAAATTAGATCGATTAAGCACATTCATGTTCATAAAACCAAGGTATAACAAAGGGGAAGTATGTAATATTTCACACTCAACAAGCTCTAACCCACTCTAGGGCTAAACCAATCAACCGTGACGGATTCACAGCCGGTAGTCGATATAAATTGCACGACAATGCCAAATGTGCCACCAACATTTGGCCAAAACCACACTGCCTTCTATGCACCAAGTTGATTGTTACATATCTTCACGCTGTAACTTAAAGGGGTATTTAAAATGTTTTAATTTCCATGCTTGATGAATTTGAATTTTGATTTTTTTTTTTTTTTTTTCATATTTGGGGCCATCCCATTTGTATATACACACCACCATTTAATATTGAAATATATAAGAAAGTCAATCAACTATATTCTCCAAATTCATTTTGCATCCTTTGAAATTTTTTAGATATTTTATTTTTTTGAAAGAGAAAATCTAAAACATTTTTAATAAAAGGATTTATTTTTTTAAATCTATTAATTCCAACAGTATACAACCCCATCTTTCCCACTAATTTGTTATTTTTTACGTCATCTAAGTCCATCTGAATGTTGGGTCATGCCAAAAGATCACCTAATGAGCAATCGATGGCCCAAGATAGTGAATGGATCAAATCTTCATGAGAGGCTTTAACATTTTTTAATACAGCAAAATTACTTTTGCAATAAAAAAGAAAGGGAAACTTTGACACCCTGGCAGAGCATCAGGGATCATACGCAGGCTCTTAGAAAAGTCAAATAAATTGTGAAATTATCGTTTTCAGTTTAGTTGTATCCTGAACGAACATATGAGCTGAACCTATAATCTGATTCTTAAAGGACATTTAGTGGACGGTTTAAAATGACAAATAAATATCCCATTATGCCTTTTCAGAAAAATAGAAAGTATCCATGAATCAAAGGTTAAGATTGTTCAAATCATCTTATTTTGGATCAATGACTAAAGAGTAAGTGGGCTCCTTAGTATCATCAGTTTAATTTGATATAATGTATGCCATGTGTATAATCTTAGAGTGCCTGTGTCAAGTGTTATCTGCTGCCAGAGTATGCAGCATATAACCGATTCAACCTGCTAGTACAAGGTCGCAAAGATGGAAAACACAAATATCGGCCTTATACAAAACTTTTAAGAGCCCTCAATATGTTTTTAATGCTGGGCATTCAATTACCACCATTGTTTCCTGTGGTGTGGCCCACTCGAGCTTTTGATCTGGTTTATTTTTGGGCTAGCATGGGTAAAACACATATCAGTGGGCCCCACAGTACTTGACACTGTCTATTGTCATTCATCCACAATACCTGAACAGCATGAGCCCAAAATGAAGCAGATCACATGCTCAAGTATACTGCACCATAGGAAACAATGGAGATAATGACACCAAACCTTTATAGGGCCCATGACGCAGGGATGAACGTGATGAGGTTGATCGCCGTCTTCCTCAAGGGGATAATTGCTCTAAATCCACGGAGCTTCTCTAAACTCGTCATAGATACTTCTCAAATCCATGAGGAAAACGCAAGAAAAATATAAATAAATTCCAGAGAATTCGTAATTTGATTGATGAATGAAATAAATGAGTTCACAACCCTTTAAATAGGGATACTAAGCAATGGAAGAAATTTCAGAATCAAACTACAATTAAAACTCCTAGAATTCACAACTCACTATAAATAGTAAACTTACTATTTATAGACGTGATGTCTACTAGTGCGCAAGGTTTTCGACCAAAAATAGTAAGTGTCCTATTTTGGCTTCACCACGCTGTTCTCCTAATTATTCTAAGCACTTTTCATGTTGGGCACAACTCCTAAAGCCCAACGGATGAAGAGTTATAATCAAACTAAAACTTACTATTTATAATAAAAATGGAATTAAAACAGGAAAACGATCAAATGATATTTCGCAAATTCAGCTTGCGCAACTCGGTGTGGTTGTAGCGGGGTTTTATGGCTAAAATAGATCATCCTACCCCAAAATCACATATGGTACGTTAAATAACTCATTCTAGATTGAGAGATACGGCCGATTTAAAGTCTGACTGTCCGGATTACTTTTGTCATCTCTGATCCATCTTGGCCATGAAATTGTCCGCAACCGGCTCTACATCAGCCCACCGTTTAATTGACATCCAATAACAAAGGTCACACGTACAGAGATATAAGGAAAACAAAAATATCAACTTTATCCTATACTTTCATGGCTTCCATAAAGTTTTCTAACGGCTGGCGTTCAGTCACCACTGATCCCGTGTGTGGTACACGTAAGCTTGATCTGCTTCATTTTAGAATCATATCCTAAAATCAGCTGACAATAAAGATGAATAGCAGATAAAGTACATACATCAAGGTGGGGCCAGTTGTCCCACACCCCAGGTATTATGGTTACGGACGTCCGTTTAGCTACCGACGGGTTGAGTAGACTCGCTACTAAAGTGACATCACCAAGTTCTATGGGACCTACCATGATGTATGTGTTGTATCCACACTGTCCATCCATTTGGAGATATTATTTTAGGGCACGAGAAGAAGAATGAGACAGATTCAAAGCTCAAGTAGACCCCACTACAGAAAACAGTGGAGAGAGTTACGCTCACCATTAAAAATTTCTAAAAGCCACAAAAGTTTTCGATCAAGCTGAAAATTTTTTTTCCTGTCTTTTATGTATGTCTTAACTTATAAATAGGTTGGATCTCAGATAAACATCATAGTGGACCTTAGAAAGGTTTCAACGATAGGCGTCACTCACCCCACTGTTTTCTGTGCGTGGTGGGGTCCACTCCAGATTTGGATCTGACTCGTTCTTTATCTCATGCCCTAAAATTATCTCTGCCAATGGATGGACGGTGTCGATACAACAGATACTCGTTCCAAAAAGTTTTTTAACCTTGGCAGATTCACCTCTATCTCATTTGACAATCTTAACCATCTGATTTTGCCTAACTGTTAGAATAAGTGATCAGCCACCATTTTAACCATCATCAACAGGCAGACACTTAGGATTGTCCAATCAGCATGAATTTCAGCTTTTGCTCCTGTCACAATGGTGACCACATTTAAACAGTCGGGAATGGAGTTTATCCATGTCATAATATACGGTGAACGCGTTGCATTGCAAGTGACAGAAAACCTTGTTAACTGTCTACCAACTAATGTTTGAAATCAGTGGTTAAGAACTTCAGCAAATAACTGAATAAAAAAAAGTAAAGAAAAACATCAAGAACTCAATGTGGAGCACACCCTTCGGCTGACACAATATGATCAATACCGTGAAACCCTCGACACCTTTCTGTTTCTTCGCTTCCTTTTACCTCATCCTCGTGTTATTGCTCTACTATGCTTATTTATCCACCAAACTCTTTCTATTCCACCAAGGTCACAAAAAACCAGAATGCTGATGCTTATGTGACCATGATTTGCTCCATGTTTGTATTTTATTTGCATTTGGCATTTTTCCTGTTCTAAAATGAGAGAGAGAGAGAGAGAGAGAGAGAGAGCTCCTGCGCTGCGCTCCTTCCCATTAGTTGTTGGGCTGAACGTTTCTGAAGGGGGCTTGATATGGCTGTTCAAATGGGTATCTGGACTGCTTATTAAAGGATACTCATATATATTGACTATGTTGCAGACAAGACCCACACCACACATGCACTTCTGTCTGCATCTTCTCTAAAAGATGTCTCACTCAGTTTCTTCTAGGGGTGCACATGGTTCGATTCAGTCCAGTTCTAAGGTGAAATCGGAACAGAACCGTTCCTTACGGTTATAGGATTTTCGGAACCGGAACTGAACCGTTAGCACCCTAGAACCGAACCGGAACAGACCATGAAAACCAGTTCGGTTCCGAATCGGTTCCACGGTTCTAGGCTTTTTATAATCCAGCCCAATTGCATGTTCTATTTTATAATTTAGCCCATGTCCATTCACATTGTGATCCATTTGATGAATGGCTTAGATATTATATATGGTGTGAAAAAATACATTTATGAAAACAATCAAAAGGTGCATTGTAAACCATAAATCATGAGTCAAATATACAACTAAAATATATTGTAAACTCACGGTTCCAGGTTCGATTCTACGGTTCGGTTCCAGGTTCGGATCCATGGTTCGAATCACGGTTCGGTTCTACGTACCCCCAAATGAAACCGAACTGAACCGAACCGAACTAAACAGTTCTTTATTTTTTGGAACCGGAACCGATGCACTCTAGAACAGGATCAAACCGAACCGTTTGGTTGGTCGGTTCCGGTGGTTCCATGGTTCTACTGGTTCGATGTGCACCCCTAGCTTCATCCTCTTCCATGGCCGGAGCAGGCATGATTCTGCCCAAGCCACCAATGCCGGCCATTTGGGACACCAATATGTGGCCAGTTTGTGTGTGGTGTGTGTGTGTGGGGGGGGGGGGGGGGGGGGGGGGGGGGGGGGTGGGTGGTTATTTTCCTCAAATGACTTCCTTATGTTTTGCAAATCAAACAGCAAGAGATGATTTAATCTTGCCTGGAGTGACTTTCCTCATATTTAGTAAATCAAACAACAAGAGATCCTTTCGAGATTGAAAGTGTGAGGACTTCAAACCATGTGATTGATTTAGTTCATTTGCCTGTTTCTATAAAGACCTATGATGAAGCCAATATCTATGACCAGTAGGCTAAAATATGCAACAAGTAGAAACAAACAGTGCCAAGTACAGTGAACGAGCACAAGATGAAGGGTCATTGAATGTGTTGTGCAGAAGGGTTGAAAGGCATGAGATCTTCCTGTGCACAAAGGGTTGCGGTTCCTAGAAGGCGAATCGCTCTCTTTCTCTCTCATGATTAAATGAGAATGTTAATTTGTGCTTCCATGCTAAATGCATCTCTACTACAGTATGTACTAATTCCAAGCATCCATCCAATTGAATGCTCTATTTCTTGACCCATCCTACAGTGAGTTCTCTTGAATTTTTATCATAAGTATCAAGGTCACCCAACTCCGAAGTGTTTCCAGTTTCCATCATATTTTTGTATGGTTTTCATCATAATAATGGACCCATAGACTCTCCTCTTTCCTACAAGGATACGACCAACTTCAGGACGGAATGGTAACACTCAATCTAAAGTATGCTTTGCATAACATTTTCTAGTTGTAAGCAAACAGGCTTTAGTCCAACCTAGGAATCTAGGCTCTTTAAAAAAAATAAATAAATAAATAAATAAAATGATCCACGAAATATTTTGATCTTAAACAAACCAACAGTTGAAAAACATAATTTGCTTATGTTGTAGTTTTCGCATGTAGTGGTCCTAAATGAAAGTAACATAACTGCAATCTATGAGGTAAACCTCCCACTACACCAAAATCCTTAAACTGGAGCGGTTAGGATTTTGGTTCAGAAACGGCTTTAAGCCGTTTTTTATTTGAAACGGTAGTGAACCGTACTCAAAAATCATTGCTGTTTTAACAGTATATATTGTTATTTCCATTGTTTTGTTGGTGTGTCCCAATTGAGTGTTGGATCTCTTATTTATTAATATTATGTTTTATTGTTTTATTTGAAACAGATGGACGGGATGGATTCTATTAGAACCCTCTAAGTGGACCCCACATGGCCCGAGAGTCACGTTACTGTAATCTGTCGCAGACTACCGAATTATTTTTATCATTCCTTACGCGGAAAACGCCCTAAACCCTCATTTCATCCGTTTCGCTCTCCCCTCCCGCTCCCTCTCTCTCGATCTCAACCCTCTCTCCATCTCCCTCTCTCTCTCCTCCTCTCTCGAAATCCGCCCAAACGCTCATCTCTCTCTTCCAGAAAGCAACACAGGTACCTCTTTATCTCTCTATGTAAGATATAAGGCTCTAAATCAGGCATTTCTCATTTCTCAAAGCTTTCTAGATATAGGGTTTTGATTTTCTTTGTTTTTAATTTTTTTTTTCCCTATTTTATTGTATTCGTAAATATTCATGATATCTACACCATCTCTTTTTGAGATGTAGTGTTAGATCGGAAGGTTTTCTGCATCTGTTTTTATATTTTGTTGATTTTGAATAGAATTGTATTCAAAGCTCTAAAAATGCATTTTCGAGCTTCGATTTACAATGATTTTCGATCTCGTTATTGTAGTACTTCAACCTGTCGGATTTTATAAATTTGTTGAATTTTGGATGGAAATTACATCCAGAGCTCTGGAAATGTGATTTCGAGTTATGATTTGGGCGTTTTTGTTGATTTTAGGGAGAGTTTAGTGAGGTTTGGATCCGGTGTTTGATCCTGTGATTAATGATGTAGGATGAAATCGGAAGTGTTTCTGTTCATTTTTATTTTATCAAAGAAGGCCAGTTGTGGAAAGTTGTGGAAATGTCATTTCTAGGAAATAGAAAAACAGGCAGTAGTGGAAATGGCTCCTCTCCATATGTTTGATCTGTTCCTCATATATCTCTATTTTGCTCTTTTAGATTTCATGCATACTAACTGTTTGATGAAATGACTCAACAAGGAAGGGATTGGACCTTCCCAACTAGCTGTGTTTATTTCTGAATCCTATCATCCTGAGATGGATTGGACCTCCTGAAAAGGGATTGGTTCTAAGTAACGATCAAGAGGCATCCAATGTTCAATGTGCAAATCATGAGGAATTGGCAAAATCTTTCACTGGGGTTCTTTACACATTCCTCCATCCTCCATCAACCATCTCATATGACTTTTATGATGCATGTGGTTGCAATGTGACTTGATCTGAGTTTTGTTTGCTCTCTGTGGACAGTTCTAACAAAATTTTGTGCCTAGATCTTTGGTTTAATTAGCATCATTATAGTTCCGTGGGCCCCACCATGGTGTATGTGTTATATCCACACCATCCATCCATTTTGTGAGAAGCCTAGCAAAAAATGAGGCATATCCAAACCTCAAGTGGGCCGCACCAAAGAAAGCAATTGGGACAATGACAGCCACTGTTGAAACATTCCTAGGGCCCACCATGATGTTTACTTGCTGTCCAACCAGTTCATAAGGTCACACAGACCTGGATGAAGGGAAAACACAAATATCAGCTTAATCCAAAACTTGTGGCCCCCAAGAAGTTTTCAATGGTAGGTGTTCAATCCCCATGCTCTGTTGTAGTGTGGTCCACTCGGCCCAATTCATGGATATAAATAAAAAAGTTGGCCTTTTGTTGAATATGGACTTTGCAGTGTTTTCTTTCCAAGCTGTCTATTGCTGTGGACATGAATTGAAGGGTTAGGATCTTGTTGCTCAATGAACTTAGATTGAGATTTCATTGGATCATTTGTTCAGTTAATTTTATTTCATAGCTCATTCACCATGTGTGATGATTTATGTTTTATCCTTTCATATCTTCCAAATGAAGCCACTAAGAACCTCCATCATATTTGTGCTTATGCAGCCACCCCCAGTTAATGATACCAATCCCTACAATGTATTCAGGCCTAGGGAGAAAGCCCATCGGCTCCACACAAGAAGGGTAGGTATTAGAATTTTGTTTCATGTGTTGGAAATTGTATATCCCATTGAAGTTTCAAGCATATTAGATGATCCCAGCTGATAACAAAATTTCTGTATTTCTTTATGCCAGCACGAACAGAACAAATTAATTTATTGTCTTTATCAACCACTAACTGTTCATGCCAGCACGAACAAACAGAACAAAACAAAATTCTATATTTCTTTATTGCCAGCCCGAACAAAACAAAGTTAGCTTGATTGATCCAAAGCGGGTATCAAATTGCTGCTTTCTAATCCAGAGACTGAAGTGAGTTTCCAACTTTGAATCCATTCAATTCCTCTTCCATATAACATGCCATATATTCCTCTTAACTGATAACCATTCTTCAGGTTTCTGAAATTTATATTTCATCTTTTTATGATATTCATCTGAGAAATCTGTTAGGAATTGGTTTACATCACAGCTACTTTAGAGTTAAAAGTCCAGTCTTCTGCCTTTCGTTCTGTAAGATTGTAGTGCTAGATAAATTTTGTGTTGCATGCATGAAATTGTTTCACTTACAAAAGTTCAATCATAGAATTCCCATGATTGCTTGACAAAAGTTCAATGTCTAAGTGCACATCCGCCTTGGTTGAGAGCCATGTAGTCATTATTGTTGGTCTTTTATTTATTTTTCATTGGTAGGCCAGTCTTCTTCATTATTATGAGAATTGGCCATCCTTGGTGTGCCTGTGGAAGACATATTTAGGATGAGGAAGGTACCACTACCTTTTATCACAACATGGAAGATGAGGAAATAGAAGATAAGCCACGTCGGTCTCCAGTCACAACTATGTATATGTATTATTAGATCCTAATGTGTTGAGCATGTTCATATGACTTTTTATTTATTTATTTATTTTTCTTTGTTGAGATTAGAATAAGAATTTTATATCAATTCCTGTGCAAGATTTTTATTTGTTTTACCAACTTTTAAATATTTATATTAACTCTAGAGTTCCAATTTACAATATTAAATTATCCATAAATGGGTAATTATTACATTGCAGCCATTTGATGTCGAACTTGAAGATGATTGAGGTAGAACCCTCAATAGCTATTTAGGAGCTCCAGGTTCTCCTTAGTCTGGTTACAGGAGAGCATTCTTGTGCAGTTTCTCTTATATGATAGGATCCACCACCAAAGATAAGGATATTTTATTACATTGAGCAAATAAAACAATATTTTAGCAAACTTGCCTCGCAGAAATGGCTCAAGAATAATAACCTACAAAATCAGGAGACAGAACCTTCTAGAAATCTCATGATCTGAAATGGGTAATGTCTTGAAGGATCCGAATAAATTTAGCTAGCAAGGGAGATTCAAAATGACGCAATCCTCCCCGCTTCTATATGCCCTTGCCTTTTCATGTATTCCTTTCTTTCGTTCTTTTTTCTACACAAATTATTTCTTTAGAGATTCAAAATGACACAATCCTTCCAGCTTCTATATGCTCTTGGCTTTTCTTGTATTCCTTTCTTTCGTTCTTTTTTACATATATTATTTCTTTAGAGATTCAAAATGACACAATCCTTCCTGCTTCTATATGCTCTTGGCTTTTCATGTATTCCTTTCTTTCGTTCTTTTTTTACATGTATTATTTCTTTAATTTCTTGGGACACCCTAAGTTTTTTTTTTTTTTTTTTGAAAAAGCCTTTGTTCATTGATCAAAGATAATTACATTGGGAGATAAGATACAAGGATCTGCCTATCGTAAAAGGAAAAACTAGGGAAGCTATCTCACTATACAGGACACCCAGGCCACAAGCCAGATGAACAAAAAGGCACTGCTGCGGCCACATGAAAGTGGACAAAACCAAAAGGAAACCAAACGGAAGTGGACTATCTACTAGGACACCCTTAGTTCCTTACCTTACCAGATCATCACAAAAACTTGGTAGCTAAATTAACCACTCAAATATTGTAATTTGTAATTTTTAGCTCTTCTACTGTTATATAATATTATTTTCAGATGATCACATCAACGGCATTTGCTAAGGTCGGATTTTTTGGGTGTTTAGCGATAGCGTGAGAATTGCTTCATTATTCATGCATAGTACCAATAATATATTATTATTATCATCATTATCTTATTATTTCTATTATAATTGTTATTGTTGCTATTACTACTATTTTTTCTTAAATTTAAGGCAGTTCTTGGTGAGAATAATAAAAACCAAGTTCCAATATCATCGTGTTACAGGGGAAAATCCATTACATAAAGCTGTTATATATATATATATATAGAGAGAGAGAGAGAGAGAGAGAGATTGTTCTCTGCGGTCGACCTCATGGGAACTTCCCATGAGGTCGAGCTTTGTGGGCCCCACTGTGATGTGGATAGGACATCAACACCATTAGTCATATGCATCATTCCATGATAGGCCACAGAAATAAAAATCAGGTCAATCCATGACTTGTGTGGGCCACACCACATATAACAGTTGAGAAGGGTTACCCTCCCATTAAAACATTCATGATCTTTGTTGGGCCTACCAAGATGTGGTTCACAAATCCAGCCCGTCCATTGTGTGTGTCCCACTTGGATGAGGGGTCAGAACAAGTTTCGGCTGCATCCAAAACTTATGTGGGCCCCACCAAGTAGTTTTAGATGTTTTAGGCATCTCTTCACGTGGTTTTAGATAGTATGGCCCACCTGAGTTCCGTATATGGCTGATTTTTGGAATATCCAATAATTTAAAGGGGACCAATCAAATGCACGGTGTTGATTTTCGACACGCATCACAGTGGGGCCCACACAGCTTGATCTCAGGGGAAGTTCCCATGAGGTCGACCGCATAGAACCATTATGTGCGAATCTTGCCATCAACCGTTAGATAAGACAGACGGTCTGGATGAAGGCGCTCTTAGCGCGAGTTTGAAAGAGCGAGTTTCCTTCTCTCACACGTCTTTTCACCCTCTCTCGCAGGATGCGGCGGAAGCCTTTTCACATAAAATTCTTCACCTGGGATGCTAGGTGGGTCCCACCACAATGTTAGTGATAAATCCGCGCCGTCCATACATTTTTAAAAATAATTTTATGGGGTGAACCCAAAACTGATGTAGATCAAAATCTCAAGTGGGCCACACAATGTTGATTGAACTCTCACCATTAAAAACTTCATGGGGCTACCAAATTTTTGGATCAAGCTGATATTTGTTTTTTTTTCCATCATTCAGGTTTGTATGACCTAATCTATAGATTGGATGTCAAATAAATATCACAGTGGGCCCTAAAAAATATTTAACAATGGGAATCATTATCACCGCTGCTTCTTGTGGTGTGGTCCACTTGAGATTTGGATCTGCCTCAGTTTTGGGATAATGCACTGAAATGATAAGGAAAAACGGATGGACAGGGTAGATTTCTCAAAAACATCATGATGGCCCCACATAAGCTAATGACATCACTTCGGCAGGGAGTTTGGCTGCTCAACCTATCCGTATCTATGGGTAATTCGAACGCGGATGGTTTGACTTGTTGAGTAGCGAGAATGCTATGGAAGTCAAGTCACCAAGTTTTGTGGGCCCCACCATGATGTAAGTTTTGTATCCACGCCGTCCATCCAAATGGAGAGATCATTTTAGGGTAAGATCTAAAAAATGATTCACATCGAAAACTCCAGTGGAATCCACCACAGAAAACAGTGGGGAGACTGACGCCATCATTAAAAACTTCTAAAGGCCACAAAAGTTTTCAATCAAGCTGATGTTTGTGTTTTCCTTCTCTAATGTTTTTGTTAACTTTTTAACAAGTTGGATTTCGAAAAAATATCATAGTAGGCCTTAGGAAAGTTTCAACGGTGGGCATCAATCTTACCACTGTTTTTTATGGTGGGGTCTGCTAAAGGTTTGGATCTGCCTCATTCTTTGGCTAATATCTTAAAATGATATCTCCAAATGAATGTACGTTGTGGATACAACACATACATCATAATCATAATAATGGGGTTCACAGAACTTGGTGACATCACTTCTGTAGCCGAGTCCCACTACTCAACCTCTCAATATCTAATCTGCATCCAGGTAATCCGCTTCCCAAGTCACTGCTTCCGAAGTCACTTTGCACATGTATCATGGATGTCTAATCCGAACGGTCCATTTAATGTGGTGTCCTATAAAGCCTCAAGGCACAAATTTTAAACCTGATAAAAAAATTCTGGTGTGCCATAAAAAAGAGAAATGTAAATCAAGGAAATATACCATTTTCCTTTTTAATGGCCCACAAAAGTTTTGGATCAAAGCAATAATTGGGCCTAGGAGGTTTTATGAGGTGTTGCTTCACATGTACCGTTCAGATTTTGGAGTCACATCACATATGATGACTTTTTAAAAAAGTTACTAGAGTCTAACTAGCGCACTGCTGACCATTCGGTGTTACAGAGAGGGGACACTAATGGCGTCCTACAGCCGCCCGTCTCCGGCTATGAATGGGTAGGAGCTTTGAGTGGACACGTGATGTATATAGGTTTTATCCACACCGTCCATCTGTTTTTTCTTATCATTTCAGTGCATTATCCCAAAACTGAGGTAGATCCAAATCTCAAGGGGACAACAACCACAGGAAGAACGGCGGCTTGGTGATAATGATTCTCATCGTTAAATTTTTTAGGGCCCACCGTGATATTTATTGACATCCAACTATATATCAGGTATACAAACCTGAATGATGGAAAAAAAAAAAAAAAACAAATATCAACTTGATCCAAAAATTTGGTAGCCCCATGAAGTTTTTAATGGTGAGAGTTCAATCAACACTGTGTGACCCACTTGAGATTTTGATCTACATTAGTTTCGGGTTCATCCCATAAATTTATTTTTAAAAATGTATGGACGGCACAGATTTATCACTAACATCGTGGTGGGACCCACCTAGCATCCCTAGTGAAGAATTTTATGTGAAAAGGCTTCCACCGCATCCTGCGAGTAGAGCTGTACACGAGCAGAGTAAACTCGGTTACTCGCTCGACTCGACTCGCCATGAGTTTGAGCCGAGCACGAGCACGAATTTGATACTCGTTTTGATTACGAGTGGAGTACGAGCTGGGCGGTACTCGACTCGTACTCGACCAGGGCCATGTACCCAAAATGAAAGCCCTAATCCAGTCGTTTTCGCGCTTTCAGCCCGCCCCACCCACCCAAAACGAAAATACTCTTCCCCTTCCCTCCCTCCCTCCCAGTGCCCGTTCAAAAATACGTACTCTCTCTCTCTCTCTCTCTCTTCTCTCTCTCTCTTCTCTCTCTCTCTCTCTCTTTCTGCGCCTGCCGGTGCCGCAGCTCGTCGTTGTGCCCCTGTCCGGTGCTAGTCTCTCACTTCTCTCTCGTTCGGTCGTTCCGATGTTCCCCTTAAACAAAACCCTAACCCGCATGGCCACAGCGACCGTCCGGTGGTCCCTGCCCTGCCCGGTCGCCATTTCCTTACCCTTCATCTTCCCTCTCTCTCTCTCTCAGGCGCTCACATTGCCCTGTCCGATGGCCACAACAACCATTCGGCGCCCCTTTCCGCAACTCGTCACTGCCCTGCCTTGTCCGCGGCTCGTCCCAGACCTGTCCGGTGCCCCCGTCCCTACTGCAGCTCGTCCCTGTCCTGCCTGACGCCGCTGTCAGCAGCTCGTCCCTGCCCTGCCTATCTGCAGCTCGTCCCACTCCTGCCCAGTGCCCCTGTCCGTCCATCAGGTAAGAATTTTTATTCAGACTTGGACTCGAACTCGACTCGACTCGACTCGATTTCTGCTCGTACTCGGCTCATACTCGGGCAAGTAGGGCACGAGCAGGGAATCTATGCTCGATGGTTGAGCAAAGCTGAGTACGAGTAGGACTCGAGCATTAAGAACCGAGTACGAGTAGGGCGATACTCAGCTCGGCTCGACTCGTGTACAGCTCTACCTGCTAGAGAGGGTGAAAAGACGTGCAAGAGAAGGAAACTCGCGCTAAGAGCGCCTTCATCTAGACTGTCTACCATATCCGACGGTTGATAGCAAGGTTCGCACATAATGACATGCGAACTGGTGCGTAGCTGAGCATTCCTCTCTCTCTTCTCTCTCTCTCTCTCTCTCTCTATATATATATAATATATATATATATATATATATATATATATATATATATATTATATAGGGAAATGGTTTATGCGGTCGAACATCAACCCCATCAGTTAGATGCACCATTTCATGGTGGGCCTCGACCTTAAAAATCAAGTTAATCCATGACTTGTGTGGGCCACACAACATACAAGAGTTAAGAGGGTTACCCTCCCATTAAAACATTCATAATCATTTGTTGGGCCCACCGAGATGTGGTTCACAAATTCAGACCATCCATTATGTGTGTCCAACTTGGATGAGGGGTCAGACCAAGTTTCAGATGCATCCAAATTTCAGGTGGGCCCCACCAAGGCTTTTATATGTTTTTAAGCATGTCTTCACATGATTTTAGAAGGTATGGCTCACCTTTTTTTTTTTGAAAGATGAAAGGTATGGCCCACCTTAGTTCCATATACGGCTGATTTTTGGGATATCCTATAATTTAAAGGGGACCCATCAAATGCACGGTGTTGATGTTCGACACACATCATGGTGGAGCCCACACAACTCGACCACATAGAACCATTTCATATATATATATATATATATATATATATATATATAGAGAGAGAGAGAGAGAGAGAGAGAGATGCTCACCTACGCACCTTCTTACGTGAGCACATGTGCACACGGTGTCATGGGCATAGAATCTGATTGGTCAATGTGATGCGGCACCCCTTGAAAACACACAAGCCCAACTTTCAACCTGATACAAAACTCTGGTGGGTCATCGCAAAAGGAAACAGTTTCCTCCCTTGATTTGCATTTCTCTTTGCTATGTCCCACTAGAGTTTTGGATCCGGCTGAAAATTGGGCCTATTCAAAACTCTAA
Organism: Magnolia officinalis; assembly: GCA_021015155.1. Lineage (NCBI taxonomy): Eukaryota > Viridiplantae > Streptophyta > Magnoliopsida > Magnoliales > Magnoliaceae > Magnolia > Magnolia officinalis. Next base: position 4,595 of record JAJHSJ010001455.1, on the reverse strand, counting down.
AATCCAACGAAGGAAATGTAAACTGTAGCTTCGAAACCGCAAATATAAAACAATCAATTAAAATTTCACGAGAGAATCGAATCCACGTATGAGGAACCACAAATGAACATCAACGTAGAGATACATGATTCAAACAGAATTTTTTTAAAGAATCCATCTCAAAGAACTGTAGAAGATAAAGATGCAGATCTCACATGCTTCAAACAAATCAACAGATCAAAATCCACAACACAAAAAGAAAAATTAAATAAATAAATAAATGATCTTTCAAGAAGAAAAATCCACCAGATCTGAAACAATCCCCACCCATGCCATCACAAATCACAACACACACACACACCAAACGAGAATGGATCAAACCCTAATTTTCTAGGATCCAAGCCAAAACCCCACTGATTTCAACGAATCCAAGCGATACGCCATCAGATCTGATGAAATCAACATCAAATCAAATTTTTAAAAAAACCCTCAATCGCAAAAACGCTTTAAAAAAAAAAACTCACAAAATCAACAGATTTTCCAGCAGAAAGAGGGGGGAAATCGAAGGGATCTGACCGTCTCCGTCCTTGTCAAACAAGCTAAAGGCCTCCTTGAACTCAGAGATCTGGTCGTTCGTGAGCTGATCCGCCATTTTTTCTCTGAAATCGAGCAAAAAACGAGAGAGATGAAAGGAGAAAGAAAATCGCAGGGAAGGAAAGGGTCCTTTGCTTCTCTCTCTGTAAGGAAATCGTATGATACGCGCTGCCGGTCTTTCATATCATACATGTGTTCTTTATTATGGAAATGAGCCGTCTTTATCATAATCAGAACCGTTGATAGATTTTATATTACTTTAGATTAGAGATAGATGAAAAAATATTTCTTCATAGAAGCATCTAAAATTTCCAACTTTCTACCGAAGCATAGACTATCAGAAGGTAAGTACAATGCTTCATTACCTTTCCACGTGTGAATATTTCAAAATTCTCCATTAGTGGGGCACAAGATCAACGGTGTAGATTACATAAGAATTGCCCTTGCTTTTTGAAATTAAATATAAATGCCCTTGCTTTCTTTGATGGGGCCATGGAGAGTTAGTTAATCAAGGTTTTGCCCTTGTGCTTCTTTGGAGGCACGAGTGGGGGGCAGCTGGGGAGCATGTGAGGCTCTGGTACCTACACGTGGCACATGAAAAATCCAAACCGTTTAAATGGTAGGGCCCAGTCTAGATGGATAACAACAAAAATATCACAATGAAATCATGATCTTAATAGTTACCTAATGGACTGCAAATATGAAGTAGTAAACTGTTAAAATTCAAAAAAAAAAAAAGAAAAAAAAAAAAAAGAGATGTACATTAATCAATGGTCAGGATGGTCTGATCATTCATTTTTTTTTGTTATGTGACCAATCTAAATCGGGTCCCACTAGTTTTGGCAGTTTGGATTCGAAGGATTCGTAACGTGCACGTACGGACCCACACGTGCTGACTCAATCAAAACCATGTGGAGAAACGCTAATTGCACAAGTTGGGTGCACTTTTCTCACAAGTGGATCTATTCACACGTGTCTAAGATCCGAGTGGCTATTAAGGTAATCAAGTAGGCCATTCAGACAGAATCTGAACAGTTGGTAAATTTCTCTCAACGGATCAATCGCTTTGTGCAGCTGCAGCCCACCTGAAGTGTGCACATGGGCCTGGTTGTTTAGAACTGGTATCTACATGGTTGGGATTTCATGATGAACGGCTCTAATTTGTCACATGTATGCATCATCTCAATGTGTGATGCGAGTGCACTTCTAGCAATTGCAATTAGCATTACTCGTGTCAGTTTACGGATTGTTTATGCATCAATGATGAAGATTTAACATTGTAATCTTAAGGCATACCTGATTGAGAAGACATTCCTAATTCCTCGATATAGCCGATGGGAATCCTGATCTTCCACACCTCACACCTTTAGGAGAACCTTTCAATGGGATTGAGATTTTCTCTGTTGTGTTGGTGAGGGGACCAAGACATTTATTTATAGGAAATAGGGCTAGAAGTTTACCCATCACACTTCTTCTCTTTAGGGTTTCTACACTGTAGGTTTCCAAATTCGGCTTAATAACCGTATATAGGGACCGCGGTTCAAGTATCTTGTCCCAAACCTATTTACAATGATCACAACTGAAGTGGGGCCTACCGAATCACTTAATCTTAATAATTCAATGGTCAAATCTAAACCGATGATCATGTGTGGCCCACCTGATGAAGTCTTACATTCTCCCACTTGCGCTACACTGATCTCTGAAAGAAAACAAAACATTTTATTTTAATTGTGAAAATAATTTTCGAAAACGCATTTGTTTTTGAAAGTTACTAATGGGCGCCCCATTGAATTTCAAAACAATACCATTGGATAATTATAAGCAATGTTTGTCAGATCCGGTCCATCAAGACTATGGATATTAAATCGTGGTAGTCAATACAACATTTATACATTTCGAAGTGCAACGAATCACAATCACGAATACTAATAGCCTTAACCACATGGATTAATGATATGTGGTGTGGTATGAAGATTTCATGTTTAATGTGATCACACATGCCTATCTTCAAGTGGTGGTCATCTGAATTTGTCACCAAGAACACAAACCAAAGTCTTGCTTACTCAAAACTAAAAATGCACACTGAAAGAGAAGCAAGTTAAAGATTGAATAATGGAATCATCAATGCATATAAAAGATATCTCTGAAATGTCTGTACATAATTAGATCAAAACTGAAAACTCTCACTACTTAAATACATCATTGGGATCTACAAATCTCATAGACGTCACATGTTCCTTAAAGAGCGTATTAGGAAGACCTTTAGTGAGAGGATCTGTTATCATCTGCCTCGTGTCGATGAGTTCTATAGACACCTGACGATTCTGAACTCATTCCTTCACAACAAAATACTTAATGTCAATACTTTGACCTCGATGAACGCTTGATGTTGTTGGAGAAATTAACTGCAGCTAAACTATCACAATAGATTTTCAATGGTTTCGGGATCATCTGTACAGCCCGCAAACTAGAGAAAAAACTGTAAAGCCAGATCGCCTAACTCGTGGCTTCATGACAAGCTACATACTCTGTTTTCATGGTAAAAGACGTCGTAATCGACTGTTTTATGCTCTTTCATGATACGGCTCCACCACCCATCATAAATACATAGCTCAAGGTGAACTTCTTGATGTCGAGACAGCCTGCAAAATTTGCATCCATATATCCAACCAGCTCCAAACGATCAGATCTCATGTATGTGAGTGCGAAGTCCTTTGTCCTTTGCAGGTAGCATAATACTTTCTTAACATCTATCTAATGATTCATTCCTGGATTCACTACCAAAAAATTGAGCAAAGGATATGGACTTTGGAAGTTTTTTGCTATGGATATAAAAATGTAGCTAGTATGCTACAGATTTAATCCATAGATAAAACGTACTTAATCTGTAGGTAAAACCTACATCCTCACTAGGACCTCATTAGAGATCGATGGTGCTTAAGGGGCTCCATGGGGCTCATTGGAATATATATGTTTTATCTAAGATGCCCATCAATTCTGACATATAATTTCAGTCGATGAGCCCAAAAAGTAGGTAGATTGAAGGTCTAAGTGGACCACACCATAAGAAATAATAAAAAATAAATTTCTATCGTTAATATGTTGGGTGGTCCGCTTACAGCTTTGATTTGACTCCTTTTTTGGATCAACCCTTAAAATGAGCAGTTAAAATGAATGGATGGAGTGAATAAATAACATACATCACGGTGGGCCCCATGAGTCCTAAAAATAAGCAGTGAAAGTGTTGTTTGTCACCCCCAAAACCCAATCCCGTCCACGCTAATCTCCCGCACGCACCCATCTCCCAAAACCAAAACCATTTTTCTCTCTCTCTTGTCTCTTTTCTTTCTTTTCTTTCTTACTTGCTAATACTGTCGTGAAAGGCCCTTTTATAAAGTAGCAGGAAGGCTTTCCAAACTCTTCTTGTGAAGGAGAGATGGCATGCGTAAACCACACGTTGTGCGTTATGCTACATGAAAGATATGTCGCGCTTTGTCCCCTTTTTTTTTGCGTAGTCGATCGAAACCGCATGCAAACCACCACTCTCCTTCCGATCACTTCTGCCACCGTTGAAGTGGTCGGATCTCATGTTCCTAGGGTTTGGATGGCTCAGATCAGGGCCACGATCCTGATCTTGATCGCCCAGCGAGCCGAAATCTCGAGTTACGTTTGTTTCTTTCACCGATCGCATCTACTACGGATCTGCGTTATTCGGTGTGGCCCACGATGGGAAATGTCTGGGAAATCCACTCCTTCCATTTAATTCCTCCTGACATTCTGGTCGAGTATGATCTAATAAGGATCGGGTTTGAGGTGGTCCATAGGATCCTCCTTGGCGCGGTTTACTCAGTGTCCGAATGGATGGAGGTCGGTTTTTGCTCTCTCTTAGCAAGTTTTCTTTTAGACCTTGATCGAACGGTCCGTCCAAGACTGATGGAAAATTCAGATCTATCATCTGGGTCGATCTTGGTGGCCCATGGGTGATGTCAGCGTTACCCTGTTTAAATCTTGTGACGGCGGGA
>JAJHSJ010001489.1:0-40184 GCA_021015155.1 Magnolia officinalis | reverse complement strand
TTTGTCAATTTTGAGGACGAAATTTCTCTGTTGATGGGGAGGATTGTGAGATTCGACCCTATTTTACATGTGTGCATGCATGTGTGTGAGTATGCATTCCGTCCATTTTGGTTCCGCGGTCCTACCGGTCATATTCCGGCAACCCGCGACCCTCGGATTGTTTACGATCATCCTTAAGTCCGGTCACGTAGACCCGACTCGGATCAACCCTAGACCTATACCATCTCAATCGTATCGTCGTTGTGGTTCTAACGACTTGTCTTGTGCATTCATCCGACCTACGGATCAAAAGTTATAAACATTTCACCATATGGCCTACTTTTTGTACATGGGCTATTTCCATAACACAATTTCCCATGCACACCACACACACACTACACAATTGCATGGATTGAACCCACCCACTCTAAACAACCACCAAGCCTAGTCTAAGCCTAGCAACTTTGTTATTTTCACCATAGGTTATGATTGTTTTTCTCTAACCAAGGAGGGAGAGCAATGATGACTCTCCTACAACAACCCTTCCTCTCTCTCTCTCTCTCTCTCTCCTCTCTCTCTCATTTTCTCTTCTCTCATTCCACCTCTCCTCCATATTCCAGCAACTCCAGCCCATTTTCTCTTAAAAACCTTCCAATCTAACCTTTGAAAGTGATCTCAACCATAAATATATAACCCTTGGAGCTTAAGGAGCTTGGAGATAGGAAAATCTTGAAGATCCATTAAAGTGGTTGATGCATTGAAATTCTTTCCATTCTTTTTCTTTTTCTATTATCTTATGTATGTCCTTTTGGACCTTATGGATATTTGTAAAAGTTCAAATTCATAATAAATTTTGTGATGTGTGCCTTTGTTATTCTCAGATATACTTGCTGTGATCTTGGGTATGCTAGTATTGGAATGATTACACTGTTATGGAAATCCTCCTTATAAGATCCCAGGATCGGAACCTGCCTCAAGAGCCGAGAATGGAGTACTATGGAGGCTATCGCGACCAGAACCGACCATCGGATTCCTTGTGAGTCCGGTTACTGAGTCTGGAGCGTGACACACCGTTAACTCATTCTTACACCCACCAAGATGTTTATTTAATGTCAAACCCGTCTATGAGTCAACACAAATATGAAAGAAGGGAAAACACAAATATCAACTTGATCAAAAACTTTTTTAGCCCCCAAAAAGTTTTTAATGGTAGGCATTTAATACCCGCTGTTTTCTGTGGTGGGTCCACTTGAGCTTTGGATCTGCCTCGATCTTTGGATCATTCTCTAAAATGGGGATGCGGATTAGATACTGATAGGTTGAGTAGTGAGACTCGCTACTGAATCGACGTCACCAACTTCTGTGGGCCCCGCCATGATATATGTTTTGTATCCACAAGTCTATATATTTTGAGAGATCATTTTAGGAAATGATACAAAGAATGAGGCAGATACAAGGCTAGAGTAGACCCTACCACAGAAAAGAGTGGAGAGAGTAATGCCTACCATTGAAACCTTCCAAAGGTCCACCGTGATGTTTATTTGAGATTCAATCTGTTCATGTGTTAAAGAAGACACGAAAGAAAGGAAAACATAAATATCAGCTTGATCCAAAACTTTTGTGACCATTAGAACTTTTTAATAGTGGGCGTCACTCTCTCCACCGTTTTCTATGGTGGGGTCCACTAGAGCTTTGGATCTAACTCATTCTTGGATTATGCCCTAATATGATCTCTCCAAATGGATGAGGATGTGGATACAAAACATACATCATGGCAGGTCCATAGAAGTTGGTGAAGTCACTTTAGTAGTGAGTCTCACTAGATCTACACTGCGTCCCTAAAAATGTCTCTCGAAATGGATGGACAGTGTGGATACAACACATACATCGTGATGGGGCCCAAAAGACCTGGTGACATCACTTCTGGAGCGAGATTGCTACTCAACCGTCAGTAGCTAATCTGGACATCAATCTCGTCGGAGGTTTCAACTGTGGTCATTTTTAAAGTTTGGGTCTGCCTGGTGTTTTTGGTTCCCCCTTCTAACATAATTTGGCATAGCCGCATCTATCTTGTCGCGTCAAGAAGTTCGTACAAAAGGCTGCAATGGTGAGCATCACTCTCCCCACTGTTTGTTTCCTGTGGTGGGTCCCCTTGAGCTTTGGATTTGACTCATTACTCCCTAAAATCATAACTTTGGTGTTACTTTATAGCATATGTCGACACTCAACTTCTCACCGGCTCATTTACGTCTTCTAAGGCGATAATAGCACCCCCATTATTCCCCACTTTCCACAGGAAGGGGAAACGGTTTGACTAATATACCCTGCCACCGGCCAATGGCCGGTGGTCAGTGCTCTTCACCCCTACCATGATGTATATGTTTCATCTATGCTATTCATCTATTTTTTTAAATCATTTTATGGCATGAGACCAAAAATGAGTTATATTCAGATCTCAAGTGGAACACATTACAGAGGAACTGGTGTTGAATGAACGTTGACCATTAAAAACTTTTTAAGAGCTATATACATTTTGGATCATGCTAATCTTTGTTTTTTCATCTCCGTATGACGTAATAAACAGATTGGATGTCAAATAAATAGCAGTGAACCTTATGAGGATTTTAATGGTGGATATCTAATTACTATTATTTTCCTCTGGTGTGGTCCACCTGAGATTTATATTCCTTTCATTTTAAGCAGGGCCATGGAGCACCGACCACAGCCACGGGGTTGGTGTGTTGGAGTAGCCAATCCGTTCTCCCGAAGCGGATTGGTTGGTGTACCTCACACCAGTTATATAGCTGGTGTATTGACGTCAGCAAGTTCTGTGGGTCCCATCATGAGGTAGTCTTATATCCAAACCGTCCATCCATTTGGAAAGCTCGTCTTCGCGCGACACGTATCTACATCAGTTATATAGCTGGTGTGTGGTACATCATCCCATCCGCTTGCCTTTCCACCCGCATACATCATTGGCACGTGTGCATCCCTCGCGCGACTGTTCCTGCTGCATCTGTAAATGCTCAGAATGAACAGCTCAAGCTCTCTCTCCGCTGGATTCCGGCGCGTGTGATTGCACTGAAATCTTCCATTTCAAACCCTTTTCTCCTTCCGTTTTCATGGATTCGGAATCCCCGTTTTGATGGGTTTTTTTATATCATCTGAAATCTTCTGAGTCTACAAAACCATGTCGAGGTTTCGATCTCTCTGGCAAGCTTCTCTCAATGCAACCAAAAAAGGTACTCTCACCCAAAACAGAAAAAAAAAGAAAGAAAAAGATAAGATTTTGATGAATGTATTTAAATAATTCGATTGAGAATTCCAATTTCTCAAGTGATTTTTTTTTTTTTTTTTCTGTATTTATATTTCTGAAATTTTTTTAATTTCCTGAACTTTCATTTTCATCTTTATATTGCTAGAGAAAAGAAATGCCTAGAATTCACTAGATTTCATGGATGTGAGGTTTTTAGATTGAGCAAGTTCGGATTTTGTTTGATTTTGTTGATTTGGGAAATGGGTATTCGATATTTCTCCTGATTAATGCAACTAGATCAAGGAAGAAACTAATTGCAATGACTGTGAGCAAGCTCAACAGTCCACTAGTCTTATACTATAGATTACGACTTCCCCCTCTCCAACACACTACCGTAGAGAAACAAAAGCACTTACTTAAAGAAAATATCATTCAACTGTGTTTTTATTCCATAGGGCCTATGCCTGCTTTATAATGTGTGCTTACAAGATTTTCTCCCTAAGACAATCTCTAACTTAATCTATGGAACATAAGATTAGGATCCCTTGCTGGCCAAGATCTCCAAAATAAGAGAACTCCTTAGGAAGAAAATCTAATAATACTTATTTCCTAACATAGACATCTCTAAAGTAGGAAAGTGTTTAAAGAAGAAAAATCTAATAATACTTATTTCTTAAAAAAGAGATATTTTCCTAACATAGGAATATGAAAGAAAGAAAATTAGGAACAAGTTAAAAAAAATGAAAGTGGGCCTTTTCTTGTGCAGATGTGTGAAGCGGGCACATGTGGGATGTGGGGGCAATTGCATCAATTCTCCTTGGCTTGAAAAAACTCAGCTCTGTTGAGTTAATGACAATGTACTTCTCATAGAGCTCCGGGTTGATGCGCTTGAAATCATCTGTTGAGATCCATGTGTTGTTGGATCTCGGTCGTTCCTTTCACTTTGAGAAACTTCTGATACCTTCCTCGGTGTGGAAACTATTTGGTCATCCAATATGTCTTCAATGATTTCTTCGAATTGGCGTGGCACCACAAGTATCTGGATAGTCCGTTCTTCCATCCTCTCGTCTTCATGATGCCCAAGATAAATTATAAGGCCTTCCACATTGAAAATAGGGTTGATCTTCATTTCGGTTGGAAGCTCGATCATATATGTATTATCACTAGCTTCTTCAAAATACGATGAGGACCTACCTTTTTGGAGTGGAGCTTTATGTAAGAGCTTGCTGAAAACCTTTAAGGTTTGAGTTGCACCATGACCCGTCTCCTTCTTGAAATTGTGCAAAACGTCGTCGAACATTTGCATTCCCCTTGTAATTTTCATCACTAAGGGCAATCTTTTGCCCGACTTCCTCATGTATCTCATTAATATGCTGTGCAAAAGCTTCGACATTCTTGCTTGATTGAGTTGCAATAGGAAGTGGGACTAAATCTTTAGGTTGTCAAGGTCGCGTACCTGCTACATTTTCGAAAGGAGATAGTCCCGCATGTGGGTTACAAAGTTGTTATGACCAAACTCAACTTGTGGTAACACGATGTCCCATAAACTAATGTGATTACCAACCAAACATTGAAGCAGATTCCCAACACCGTGGTTGACGACCTTTGTCTACCCATCTGTTTGCGAATGTTAAGCACTTGAGAACTTTAATTTAGTTTCCATCTTCAACCACAAGGTTCGCTAAGTAGCTCCATAAACTTAACATCACGATCAGATACAGTTGTTATGGGAACATCATGTAGACGAACCACCTCTTTAAAGAAAACATTGATGATGTGTAGGGCATTTGATGCCTTCTTACAATGAATAAAAAATGGGCCATCTTAGAGAACATGTCAACTACAACGTAAGTAGAGTCATAGCAACGTCGAGTCTTAGGTAGTCATTGCCACTATTAGTCTTAGGTAATCCTAGGATAAAATTCACGCTAATGTCTTCTCACGGAGCATCTGACATAAGAAATGGAGTATAAAGACCAGTTTTCTGCTTGCTACCTTTGCGTAGTTGGCACACTTGACAGTGACATTCACGAACAATGATTCCGACATCTTTCTTCAGGCGTGGGCTACCTTTGCGGGTGTGAGATCATTGAACTACTCTGTAGCAGAAGCAATTATGTGTGGCCTAAGATTGGCTTCGTCTAAGAAGTTGTTCCCCCTTATTATTGAAGGGGATTTGCAAATAGCCTTGGGCTTGTTATCCTTGCATCAGTATCCTTAGTAGTAAGGGAAGTCTTGGATGAAGCGGTTGAGCTTTGAGCCATCAATTTATTGTCACTAAACCATGTTAGGGCTGCAAATAGCATTGTGGATAGACTGGTGAAAGTAGGGGTCTCTAGATCGGAGTTAATTGTTCCAGATTTAATGCTCTAAGAAGCTGGTGGTGGTTCCCCTCCCTCACACACCACACGTGTGTGTATGTATGTATATAAATGAGTCCATTCGTTAAAAAAGAAAAAAAGAAAAAAGAAAAAGTGAATGACACAAAGGCACATAGTTGCCAATTGTATAGGCGACAGACTAACATTTGTGGGGTTGGATTTCGACTATCTGAGAACTTGGTAATGCAGGACAATTAACCACTTGCTCTAAAAGCTCGAACTGATATAGCATGGCGAATCAATCCCTTTATCTCATAGCTCAGGCCCCACATCCCATGGGTTAGGACCTCGACCGAACTCCCTTCGTGGGCCCCACTTCACATGGGTTCCGCTTCACACGAACCACCCACTTCACATGGATGGGGCTCACCTCACACGAGCCATCCACCTCACACGGGTCGCCCACCCCGAGTGTGCCTCTGCATCTCAGGGGCAACCCCACTCAAGCCTGGTGTGAAAATGCTCTTCCATTAATCACCCCCGGTGAGGAGTCTCGAACACGAGACCTCCCGCTCTGATACCACTTTGATTTAAGACAATTAACCACTTGCTCTGAAAACTCGAACTGATAGAGCATAGCGAATCTATCCCTTTATCTCATAGCCTAGGCCCCACATCCCATGGGTTAGGACCCCTTGTGGGCCCCACTTCACATGGGTTCCTCTTCACACGAATAGGGCCCGCCTCACACGGGCTACCCACCCCAAGTGTGCCCCTGCATCCCACAGGCAACCCCATTCGAGCTTGGTGTGAAAATGTCCCTGCATTACTTGGTGTACCTCTATTTAGAGATGTAGCTATCTTGCCTTATTTTTGGCTCTTCATCGACATTGTACCCTTTTCTTAATAAAGAACTTTGGTCCTTTATTTTGTTCTTCGTTCGCTATCGGTGGAAGTGCCTTTCTTGGAAAAGAAGGAGAAATTTCATTGAGATTAAGTAGCTATAATTTTAACCTTTTTTTTATTACCAAAATTCCGTTGTAATTCCCTTGCACAAATGCTAAGAAAGCATGGCACGCGAGCAAAATCAGTTCTATCTTGTATACAATATTATGCAGCATGTTTAATGTTTCGTTTTATATATTTAACCTGCAGCTCTCACATGGAATGTCGAAGACTTGATACCGCCAAGCGAAAGATTCGTGTTCAATTTTAATTCAAAAGAGGAGCTAAAAAGGTGGCATTTGTACTCTGATTCGGAATATGGAGGTACAGATGGCCGTTTGTCTTGGTCACCATCTTTTGCATTTTGTTGATTCTATGGTCTGACCCTTGTTTTCTTTTCTTTTCTTTTTTTCCTTTACCAAAAAGTCAAATGATGGCAAATGAGGTTTCCTTATGATGTGATGTTTTAAATGGCAAAATTGGAGGCAAAGAGGTTTCCCTTTGTAGAATTGCAGTTCAAACATTGGAAAATGTAAAGGGGAATTATTATCCAAGACTGTTCTTTAGTAAAACAAACAAGTGCAAATGATTTCCTTCCTCTAATATTGATGTTATTTTTCCATATGCTTATATCACAATATTGGTTTCCCTTGCATTCCCCCAGTTTACCCTCAATCCAAACACGCCCTTAGTTGGATATACCTTATTACCATACTTGTGTCAATTGATTTTGCTAGTGTTGTTTCAGGAGTTTGCCTTATTCTTACCTTTTCCTTCACCGATTACTCTTATTATGTTTTCAAAGCTCACAAATCGAGCTGCCTACATAATCTCTTTGCCATTTTGGAAGTACCATTACTTAGTAGCTTTTCTGTATCATTTCTCAGGTTTGTCATCAGCATCCTTGGAGATCAAAGATGTTGGCAGTGGACTAAATGGTATGCGGCAATGTTCGAAATATCGGTACCGCGTTACGTATCACACCCTTGGGATACAGATACGTATCGTTTATCGCATGAGATATATCGGTTGTATCGCGTAATGTATCGTTGTTGTTGGAAACATTGGAAATTGGTTGAATTTTTCAACGAAATTTCAGTGATTATTAAAAAAGACATCAATACAAACTTACAAATCAAAACATTACAAAAAACAAGTGCAAATAATGGGTTTTCTTTGTATGAGGTCCTAATCTATGCGTTATCTAACTGAATTGATGGAAGTATATTAAATGTCTATTCATATAATTTATAAATGTAAGAAGACATGTGGAAACACAAGCAATACATTCAAAAGCAAAAGAAAAATCACTAGATTAGGTTACATGTTTGATTTTGATTTTTTTTTTTCAATTTTCCGCAACTTGGTCCTTCTCCTCCAAATCTTGAAATTGAAGTTTCCAATCCATGATTTTTCATGCTATGCAAAATATGAAAAATCATGGATTTATAACAATTTGACACCGATTTAACATGATTTATAGAAAAGAAAAAAAGATTGAAAAAAAAAATGTTCACCGGATCGAACATGTGGAATTTATCCCACTACTTGTGTGTTTCGTATCGCACAAGTGGGATACAAGATATATCGTGGGATATATCGGCCGATATCGTCGATATTTAAAACATATATATATATATATATATTAATATATATATATATATATATATATATATATATATATATATATATTATATTTGTTGCAACTAATGCCTGCTTTAGAGGCTCATGTTCCATACACACACATAAGCTTGTTGACAGAAATTGAATAATACGAAATAGCATATAAAGCTTCATTTTGGAAGGGAAATGTGAATGTTACTCGGGAGAGTAGGATTTGAATCCTACTATGCCCATGCATGCCAAAATCGAAAGTGCATGTGAGTCCCAGGTTGTTCATCAGCTGGGCCCCATCGTGGGTGCCATGGCCTGAGAATCAGGCTGGTCCATTCATCAGATGCCATGGAAATGCAGACAGTTAAAATACTTGCAAAAAGAAACGTCCGGACGTGCCTCCCTGATGACTGAACCAGCCTAATTTTCAGGCCATGGCATGTAAGTGATGGGCCTGCCCTGACATGCACATGCCACACTGACACTTATGAGGATAGTGGGATATGAAATCCACTCCCATAAGTAGCCTTAGCAGAAATCTCAAAAGTTAGAACACTTATTGGAACCTTTTTTGAAACTAAATTTGTTTGATAAATTTTTTCCTAATAGTATCTTACACAAATAAACCACTGTCTTAGAAGTTTTGAGAGGCTTCTAAAATGAAGTTCCTATAATCAACATCTCTCTGAGGAGTACTTCATCTTCCTTTGACGTTTCGTAGAATAGATTACAAGGAGTAGATATCCAACGCTACCTTTTGGATTATATACTTGCAGCATCAAATTAAATTGTCTCACTTAGTCGATTCGATGCTTGATTTCTTCACCAATGATTCCATTGTGTTTGTGGAAAGGGATCTTCTCTGGCAACCTTTCTTCGGAAGTCACTGAGGGCTCAAGGTGGAGAATAAATCGGAGTGGCTTCTGCGGAATGCGGTCCAAGAAGGTGAACCTTCTTTTCACAGAGTGGTTGTGAATCTTCTGAAGGCACGACCATCTATTTATGCAAAGTGGGTTGGATATAGAAGAGCTATTAGTGTCTAAATGCTGTTTTGCTCGGACAATGCTACAGGTACTTGCTAGAGTAGCCTTGTAAATCCTAATTTCTCTACAAGTGCCAATGTAGCACATGTGAGGAGAGGTCTGGGCTTTTTAGCATGTGGGCACCACTTGTTATGCGCTGTGGTTCAAAAACTAGGTTGGTCTGGACAGGTGGTCAATTATTTTTAACCTTCTATTTTTCCATGCACACCTGGTGCACCTGATGATCGAACTTAACCGATTGTTGGACCAGGCACATAAATCAATGGGCCTAACAGATAAGACCTGAATCTCGCACTCATGCCCCATTGCCGTGCATGGGTAGAGTAGGATTAGATGGCTATTCTCGGGAGTAGCCGTCGAATTGTTGGTTTCACCCTTGTAAGAAATTACTGTCCACCCCACTAGTCTTATTACTACAATGTTAGCTCAGTTCCTGTGCACCTTATTCTCTCTCTCTCTCTCTCTCTCTTTTTTGGTAGTTCAATGGTTTCATTGACTTGGATGCATATGATACACTAGCCTTGAAGCTGAAAGGAGATGGGCGATGTTACATATCTACTGTAAGTTTCTCCCTCCACCCCCATGCAACTGATAAGAACAGATACTATGCTTGATCTTAGCCAACAGGCCTAGAAAGGTATTCCTCCACTCATAAAAGAAATCAATGACCAAAAGAGAGCTAGAAATGTTTTTCTCGTGCAATAGCTAATTACGCAATTTGTTGAATGCAGATATACACGGAGAATTGGGTAAATTCACCTGGGCAACAGGAAGACAATTCATGGCAGGCTTTTGTGTTCGTACCGAAAGATAACTGGTATACTGCAAAGGCAAGTTCCACACCCTTAAAGTTCTCTTTTCCGTACTTTGGAACTGTTAGGTGATCTCAATGCAGGTATTTGATTATTTCTATATTGTTTTTAAAATAATCTTAAAATTTCTGACTGATTGTTGATTCAGTAAGATACAATCCGTTACATTAACTGATCATTCTGTAAAATCTCATATAATGCACTCGCGATTTTATGGGATTAATACAAACTTGAAGAAATCCATTGGTTGTGTATTGGACACAAATCCACATGGCTAACAACCAACAACTATAGTTCTCTCTTCTTCTTTCATTGGTATCATTTGTAGATTATTTATATAGAGGGCTGCCCTCCTGTTGCACTGGTACCACCATAAATTTACGGTGCTACCAGGCAGATGTAGGGCCCAGTGATGTGTTCAAGGAATCCAACCCGTATATCAGATTTGTCACCTCAGAAAACCCCTAGGATCCAAAACTCAACTCGATCCAAAACTAAGGTAGCCCACATCAAAGGGATGAGCTGGAAGGGACCACCCACCCATAAATTGCACAGTGGCCTGCCTAAGTCACAAAACAGCTTGAAGTTTTGCCAGACTGCCCCCCCCCCCCCCCCCTCGTGGTGGACATTGCCTCTCAATATGTGCCCTGTTCTGTGGCCCATATGAGTTTTGGATCTTACTGATTTTTGGGCTTTTGGGATTTTTTTTGAAGTGATGCATGTTATGGACGGGCTGGATTCCTTGAACGCATCAGTGGGCCCCACATCTGCCTGGTACCAGTATCACTGGAGCATGCCCCTTACCCAGATGCCAGTTCAGCTTTCAATATTTTGTATAAATACATGATGTTTCAGATTCTCAAATTTTTTAGGATTGCCATGTCCGACACCTCAAGTCTGTGTCTAATACTGTCGTGCCAACATCTAATCCACACACTATTTGTATGTTCATATGCTGGAATGCAAACACATGCCCATGTGCACATATATCAAGGTTAGTCGACTTGACAAGTTGACTCGGGACTTTCTTTAGTTGACCTTGTTTTTATGCCCCTTGAGTCAAAATTGTTGCAAACGCAGTTGAGGTGAAAATAGTACATGAACTGGGTGAGCTTTCCCGATTTTGCAGACTTTGCACTTAGTTTTCATGATTTTCTTTGATCTTATCTTTTCCTTTGTTCTCTTTTATCCAATTCTAGAGATCCCATTTAGGTAATGTTAAGAGAGTTTTACTCTTTGAATTTTAGTTGTACAAGTGAAGTGGGTCCCACATTTAGGGCCCGTTTGGGTCGCAAGTTGTTTTGCTTAAGCTACTTATGCCTCAAGTAGCTTATCTTGGTTTCTACTTATTCAACAGATAAGTATGTTTAGAAAACAACATACTAATATAAGCCAAAAGTTGAAAAGTATGTTTCATTTCTACATCACATAAGTAATTTTTTAACTTTGCTTTACTTGAAATTCGCATGGATATGGCTTCATGTGGTCATCGCCACAAGTACAATGGGGACCAGTTGGTATTCCTGACGTTACTCGAAAATGCAATCCAACGCCATAAACAATTTTTTATTTTTATTTTTATGAAGATAAAAAAAACTTCAATTCAAATAAAAAATAAAACGAAGTATCTACAATCATATTTAAGAATTTAATATAACACCATAAGCATGGAGAGATTTTAAAAAGTAATCTATAATGTTCTACCATTTGTTTATCTCGATCTATTCCCATCTCCTGCCGTTGTCATTGACTTACATCCACATTTGATGTAGATAGACCAACACCTCCATCATCATCTTCTTGAACCACTGTATCCCACATTTGACTTACATCCACTGCCATATTTTGAATAGCGGGTCTTGTCGAGCGTGACGCCTAATGAAATTGTGCACTCATTTTTAGGATGGCAAAGCATGCTTTCAATAACTTGAAGCATTGGTTAATCACATTATAAAGTGATGAGTGAGTGTGATTGAAACGTTCTCTTGCTGTTTACGATACTTGTCCCATGTAATTGTTCATATGCTAACACTCTCCTTTAGCTAGAAATCCACGCATGTTTGTGTACACAAAGTCCACAACATAATACTTTCCTGAAACAAATTATAAGAAGGCATGCCATCCTAAAGTCAGTTGTAACACACACACACACACACACACACACACACACACACAATCATTACCTTGATATATATATATATATATATATATATATCAAGGCAATGATTACCTTCAGGAGGGTGTGGGAAGCCCAACGTTGGATGTGTAATAGCTTCCATAAAGACTTTTATGTCATTAGCCGATCCTTCCTACTCAGCTAAGACGAATGTAAAACATATGTTAAAGTCATATTCACACATTATATTAGTATAGAATGGTTTGATGATTATAATGTGAAGAAAAGAGGAGAAATTGAGAGAGAGGAGGAGAGTTTGAGAAAGATGTTGTGTTAGGCTATCTTGCCCTAACACAATATTTTATTATAATAGAGCATATAGTACACTGCAGGAGAAGAGGAAAGTGTGCAAATGCACTTACACCAAAAAGGGCAACTACACTACACACTAGCATTCTCTATACTCTCCCTCAAGTTGAGCATAGATTTGATCATGCTCAACTTGTCACGAACACGATGATGAACATCTCAACTCAAGGACTTTGTAAGAACATCAACAAGTTGATCCTCAGATCGAACAAAAGGAGTAACGATTTCCTTAGAAGCTACTTTCTCCCGAATAAAGTGACAGTCGACCTCAATATGATTGGTTCACTCGTGGAAAACTGGGTTACGAGCAATATGGATGGCTGCTTGGTTGTCACAATGAAGAGGAACATGATCCGAATGAGGAAAGTCAAGTTCTTCAAGAAGGTTGCGAAGCCACACGAGCTTACATGTCGCATGAGCCATAGCACGATATTCTGCTTCAGCCGAGGACCGAGCAACAACTGGTTGCTTTTTGCTCTTCCATGCTATGAGATTGCCACCTAAGAAGGTACATAAGCCGGATGTGGAGCAGCGATCATAAGTACTACCTGCACAATCAGCATCAGAATAGCCAGAAAGATGAAGATGACCATGCAATTGAAAGCAGAGCAAAGACCCAAGCTGATTTTAGATACCGAAGTATGCAGTAGACAGCCGTGAGATGAGAAGTACGGGGACCTTGCATGAATTGGCTAACAATGCCCATTGCAAATGAGAGATCTGGGCGAGTAATAGTCAGGTAAATAAGTCGGCTTACAAGTTGTCGATACATCCCGGGATCAGTAAGGAGAGCACCATCATCTGGTAGAAGCTTCTGCGAAGTATCCATGGGAGTGGTAGCAGGCTTACACCCTAACATGCCGGTCTCCATGAGAAGATCAAGCGTATATTTTTGTTGTGACAAGACTAATCTGAATGATGAGCGGCTAATTTCAATTCCGAGGAAGTAGCGAAGAGGACCAAGGTCCTTGATCTCAAACTTAGTCTTCAAAAATTCTTTGACCTCCCTCATTCCAACCAAATCATTACCGGATATAACAATATCATCCACATAGACAATGAGAACCATGATCTCTGTCGATCGACGACATATAAAGAGAGAATGATCGACATGACTATGAACAAAGCCGAACTCCAAGAGAGCCTGCCTGAATTTTTCGAACCATGCACGTGGGCATTGTTTAAGTCCATAAAGAGCCTTCTTTAACCTACATACAAGGGCAGGGTTGTGAGAAGCAACAAAGTGAGGAGGTTGATGCATGTAAACTTCCTCTGCAAGGTCCCCATGGAGAAATGCATTCTTAACATCAAGTTGAAACAAGGGTCGTGATAAATTAACGGCCAAGGATATTACAACGCGAATTGAATTAAGCTTAGCTACCGGAGAGAATGTCTCGAAGTAATCCACACCATGAGTCTGTGTGTAACCCTTAGCAACAAGACGGGCTTTATAACGATCAATGGAGCCATCTGGAAGAAACTTGATCGTATAAACCCATTTACATCCAACAGATTTATGCCCTAAAGGAAGTGGCATAAGGTCCCAAGTATGATTCTTCTCAAGAGCAGACATTTCTTCTATCATCACCTTCGTCCAGTCAGGACTTTAAAGGGCATGTGAGAGAGACCAAGGAATAGTCTGTGATGAAAGGGAAGCTGCAAAAGATTGAAAAGACGGTGAAAGATGATCATATGAAACGAAATTACTAATGGGGTATTGAGTATAAGATCCTGACCTTTTGTGTAAGGCAATGGAGAGATCTAAACTCGAGGTAGGAGAGTCACCTGAGCCAACATTCAAAGTGAGCGGAAGAGTGGATGGCTGAGCGTGTGAAGATTTATCTCGACGATGATACACCCGCAGAGGCTTAGGCTCACCCAAATCACCAACAAGATGTTGAGCAGAGGGGAGAGGAGTTTTCCCATGATCACTAGTGGAAAGAGGAAGAGGATAAGTGACAGTGCTACTGAGTCATGGACTCTTGATCTAGAGAAAGCGTGCTAGAAGCGGCAACGGGTGTATCATCGAGAAGATAAACGTCTCCTCGCTCATGCCCCCCACCAATCACTCTCTTCGTCGGTAGGTCCTGAAACAAACAATAAGAAGGGAAAAAGGTAATGGAACAATTTAATGATTTAGTAATAGAGCTAACAGACAATAAGTTTAATAGAAAATGAGGCACATGTAAGACTGAAGATAGAGACAGGGAAGGAGAAAGAAGGATGGAACCAATCCCAGAGATAGGAGTTTGGGTTCCATTTGCGACTGTGACATACTGAGTATGGGGAGAAGGAGAATAAGAGGAAAAGAATTGAGACTTACCAGTCATATGGGAGGAAGCTCCAGAGTCTACGACGTAGGAGGTAGGAGATGATGATGCAAGAAGAGCAGTACCTGATCGGGCCGAAGTTGCGTGAGATAGCTCAAGAATATCACGAATGTGAAGTTGCATAAGGGAATCATATGCAGCCCGAGAAATGATAAGAGACTCCCCTGAAGTAGACTGCTCAGCTGTCGGGGTGGAAGACTGTGTCTTGGGAGCAATTGTGGATACAATAGAAGCAGCGGCATACGTAGGACGACCATGTATCTGCCAGCAATAATCAACAGCGTGATTAGTTACACTGCAATGGGAACAAATGTGGGAACCATCACGTTCTCATCCATGTCCACCATGGCCACGAAGACTACGAACGCCACGACTGAGATCTCCCTCGCGGCCTCTACCACGACCACCAAAACCAGAAATGCGCCTTGAACTTAAGGATGATACCCGAAGGCCAAGAGAGGACTGATCGCCAGCAAGATGTGCCGAATGATCTGGTGGCACAAATGAATGAGAATGAAGAGTAGAGACAGTAACACGCTGACACATGGCATAGACTATTGTCAATGGGAGAAGAGGATCCTGCATAAAAACCTGATCTCGAACATGAATATAATTGGAATTCAACCCAGTCAGGAACTGCATGATACGAGTATCATCCCGCTGCTTTTGAGCATGTTCATGATCCTCTTTACATTTGGAAGGAAGAGGCTGATACATATCCAACTCATCTCACATACCTCGAAGCGTCGAATAATAATATTTTAATGATCTTGAGTTTTGCTGGAACCGACGAATTTCTTAAATAAGTTGGAATACACGTGAAAAATTATGAGATTCCGAGAACATATCATCAAGCATATCCCAAATGCCTTTAGCCGAGGATAAAAGCATCACTGAGTGGCTAATCGAGGAATCCATACTATTTAACAACCATGCAATAACTTGATAATTCTCCTTTGTCCAAGACTTGTAGGTAACATCTGTAGAGCTTGGGGGATCATCTAAAATATACGACAACTTCTCACGGGCTCTTAAGAACACTTTTACAGATTGTGCCCATTGAAGATAGTTGTCACCATTCAACTTAGTGGAGGTAATCTGCAAGGGGTTGGATTCAAGAGACCCTATGCCAAGAGATGAGGGCCCTTCGTTAGCCATAGGAGATTCCAAGAGAGATAAACATATGCCAAGAGAGGCCCTATGCCAAGAAGAATTGATTCAAACAACTCTATCTCACTCAATCCTTCAAGATAATAAGATATAAACCTCTAACAAATAGCAATCATCCAAAATAACATGAAATGCAGTAAAAAAATGGCCCAACCGAGTGAAAAACGGCCCAACCGCATGTCCATTTGAGGTTAAAACCCTCTCAAACATGGATCTTAGGTAAAAACTTCTCTATGGGTAGCTTGGGAGGAAGATTTCGGTCCATCTTGAGCAAAGAAACCAAAGAAAAGCTTACCGATTTTAGGTACATCGAAGAAAAACGGAAAAAAGACCCGATTTTTTTAATATCTCTATTTCGCCCAAAATACCATGAAAGAATGTCCAAAAAATTCTGAAAAAATCATGACAAATCTTATAAAATCAAGATCTATCAAACTCCTAAACTTTTAGCTTAAACGGAGTCCATGCGTCCGTACAACGCTGACGTCAGCTGTATGGCTGATGACGTTAGCAAGGTGATGTGTCGCCTCTCAATCTGTTGGATGCGGAATGCCTGGATCTATACTCTGATACCAAATAGAGAATGGTTTGATGATTATAATGTGAAGAAAAGGGGAGAAATTGAGAGAGAGAAGAAGAAGGATGAGAGTTTGGGAAAGATGTTGTGTTAGTCTATCATGCCCTAACATAATATTTTATTATAATAGAGCATATAGTATACCGCAGGAGAAGAGGAAAGTGTGTAAATGCACTTACACAAAAAAGGGCCACTACACTATACATTAGCATTCTCTATGATTGTAAGGCCCGACCTAAGGACACAATATTGTCCGCTTTACCCACAAGGCTCAGGGCTTTGTTTCGGGGTTGCCCTCAAAACACGTTATATCCTTAAGGAAGGAATCCCAACTTACAACCACTACAACTTAGGACAGCGCTTCCGATGTGAGACAAAATTTCACCTTCACCGTGTGCACAGTAGCCTGCTAGCCACACAATAGCCTGCCAACCACCTTTTAGGGGTCCGCCCACATGCGCGCCCGCCCACATGTGACCACAATGACAGGGCGTCACAATAAATAAAATATGCATGGCTACTGTGCTGGCAGGCTACTGTGCACACAGTGAAGGTGAAACTTTGTCCCACATCGGAATCGTTGTCCTAAGTTGTGGTGGTTGTAAGTTGGGTTCCTTGCTTAAGGATACAACGCGTTTTGGGGGCAACCCCGAGAACAAAGCCGTGAGCCCTGTGGGCAAAGTGGACAATATTATGTCCTTGGGTCGGGCTTTACAAGTGGTATCAGAGCCGAGGACGGCTCTTGCCCTCGGTGGGGGATATTATGACGCCCCGTCATTGTAGTCACATGTGGGCGGGCACACGTTGGTGGGCGCGCATGTGGGCAGACCCCTAAAAGGTGGTTGGCAGGCTATTGTGTGGCTAGCAGGCTACTGTGCATATAGTGAAGGTGAAACTTTGTCCCACATCGGAAGCGCTGTCCTAAGTTGTGATGGTTGTAAGTTGGGATTCCTTCCTTAAGGATACAGTGCGTTTTGGGGGCAACCCCGAGAACAAAGCTATGAGCCCTGTGGGCAAAGTGGACAATATTGTGTCCTTGGGTCAGGCCTTACAATGATATTCTGGGTCAAATTGGTCTTCCTCCTTGTATATGGTATTCGTTGTTTACCCGTTGGCACGAAAGCACTTAAATGTGTGTCATCAATTGCTTTTACACAGTTCTATAGACAAGAATAACTTTGTATTTAATTTATATATTTAAAATAGAAAATGTCAATTACATTAAAATCGCCAATGTCAAGTATAGTGTTTCCTTGAAAAAAGGGCCAATTCTTCTCATTCATAAGGTGAGAGCAATGTTTTAAATATCGTTATCGCGTAATGTATCGCACCCTTGGGATATGGATACATATCTGTTATCGCATGGGATATATCGGTTGTATCGCGTAATTTATCGTTGATGTTGGGAAACATGGGAACATTGGGAAATTGGTCAAATTTTCCAATGAAACTTCAGGGATAATTGAAAAAGACTTCTATACATACTTAGAAATCAAAACATTACAAAAAAAAAGTGCACATAATAGGGGTTCTCTTTGTATAGGGTCCTAATATATGCACTTTCCAATTGAACTTATGCAAGTATATTCATATGATTTATAAACGTAAGAAGCCATGTATGGAAACCCAAGCAATACATTCAAAAGCAAAAGAAGAATCACTAGATGAGGTTACATACATGTTTAATTTTGTGTTTGGATGCAAATATTGTAAGTGATTTGCGAGAAATTGAGAAATTTAGATTTTTCTCAATTTTCCGCAACTTAACCCATCTCCCCCAAATCTCGAAATCGAAGTTCCAATGATTTTTCATGGAAAACATGAAGAATCATAAATTTGTAACCATTTAACACTAGTTTAACGTGATTTACAGTAAAAACATGGATAAAAAATTGAAAATGCTTACCGGATCGAATAGGTGAGATATATCGACACTACCTGTGTGTTTCGTATCGCATAGGTGGGATATGAGATGTATCGTGGGATATATCAGCTGATATCGTCGATATTTAAAACATTGGGTGAGAGGGTGTTGAGTCATAAAATCAGGTTCCATAATTACTTCGCAAACTTGGCAACATCCCTCAAACATTTCCCAAAATGATGAGATATAGTTTCCCTAGAGTTCTGGAAGCGATTAACAACCTATCAATTCAACCCATGGTGGCCAATCATCATCAAGTAAATTTAAACTTGTTTCTCGATAGGCATATATCTTGTGTCTTGAATAGATCTCGCTACCTAAAAGCAGAGAAGACATTTAGGAAGACATGTGATTCCATATGAAAAAGTGGATAGGGTGGGGGATTCATTCCAGCCAGAGGTTTCCCTATGACTACCTTGTGACGAACGAAAGTGCTAAAGCAAAGCTACCCTAAAGCCCAAGCCAGACAGAACGATGCCTTTTTGAAACATAACCTGAATCAAAGTCAGAAGCACCGTTCAGATTCTGCGCGACATTGCTGCGGGTAGGGCTGTTCACGAGTCATGCTAGCTTGAAAAGCTTTCTCGACTCGGCTCGAGTCAACTCGGATTGACTCGGCTTGAATGGCCGATTCAAGCCGAGCCAAGCTAATTATTTGAAGCTCGAGTTGAGTTCAAGCCAAGTTCGACCAGGGGGCGTTTCAACTCGAACTCAACTCGAAGCTCGAACTCGAGCTCGACTCGGCTCGATTAATAAATATATTAAATATAGGGAAAAGGTACTATGTGCTCGAGCTGATTTTAACGTCCCATGAGGTCGAGCTGTGTGGGCCCCACCGTGATGCGTTTCGAACATCTACCCCATCAGTCAGATGCACCATTTCATCGTGTGCCTAGGTCTCAAAAATCAAGTCAATCCGTGACTTGTGTGGCCACACCACATACAGAAGTGGAGAGGGGCCGTGCACCATTAAAACATTCATAACCATTTTTGAGGGCCCACCGACATGTGGTTTGCAAATCCAGCCCATCCATTATGTGTGTCCCACTTGAATGAGGGTTCAGACCAAGTTTCAGGCGCATGCAAAACTCAGGTGGGCCCCACCAAGTGCTTTTATATGTTTTAATGGTGTCTTCACATAATTTTAGATGGTATGGCCCACCTGAGTTCCGTATACGGCTGATTTTTGGGGTATCCCATAATTTAAAGGGTACCCATTAAATGCACGGTGTTGATGGTCGAAACGCATCACGGTGGGGCCCACACAGCTCGACCTCACGGGAGCTTATCGTGAGGTCGAGCGCATAGTACCTTTTCCCTTATATATATTATATTAATATAAGTTTTAAGTTTAAACTTAAAAATATAAAAAAATATAAAAAACAAACCCTAGAGTCTCTACCCGACCGCACGCACCCTCTACCCTTTCCCTTTCTTCTCTTTCTCTGCCCACTGCCAGCCGCACGCCCGCCCTGACCACTACCACCAGTTTTCATTTCAGCACCACAATAGTATGATTTCAATCTCTTGAGATCTACTTCTTAGGCGAGAAACCCAAGAAATTCGAGATGAGTTCTTCTCAGATTTTTTAGAGCTTCAAGGAAATCCAATGATTTGATTGGCTAGAGCTCTTTACTTGGATTTCTGATTTGTGTTCTGCTCTGTTTCTTTTCTAGTACTTGGATTTCTGCTAGTGGAAGAAGATCGAGAACAGATCGGTTCTTACAGGTTTCCTCATCTGATTCGAAGCTTTGTTTGGTTTTTTCATCAGGTTTTGCTTTGATTCTCTTAAGATTTTTTAATTTTTCATCAATGGAGGAGGATCAAGAACAGAATCCATTACTCTCTCACCCAACAAGCTCAAGCTCGACTCGAGGTAAACTCGACTCGACTCAAACCACTAGCTCGACTCGAACTCGACTCGACAACTTTGGCAAACAAGCCAAGCTTTAATGTTGAGCTCGAGGCCAAGCTTGAGCTCGAGCTCGAACTCGAGTACATCATGGACAAGCCAAGCCAAGCTTGGCCCACCTTGACTCGACTCGGCTCGATGCCCACCTCTAGCTGCGGGCAGCAGAATTACCTCCACTGGACCTCTTAGAAGAATCCCGAACTCCAAAAGGGAGCTAGGACAGGATCAAAATAACCAGCAGTCCTATGTCAAGGCACCTATGCGAGTTTCCTAAAACTACAATCATGACATACTCTACCTCTGTAAGTATGCTATCCTGGTATGGTTGCTTACATAGATGTAAGTTATAATGCTCAGCAGCTATAGTAGATATCAATTCATCAACTGTCATGAGTTCATCATTGGATGAATCTGATGAGTATTTTGAGGGTTCATCTTGTGTTCAAACCATTCACACACAGTAAGATGAAAATATGTAAGATGCTTGATAATTCTCATTAATCCATTCATAGACAATAACATTTTTACCATTCAGACTATTCCATCAATAACCTATAATATTGAAATAATCTAAACCATTCTAAATTTAATATTTAAAACATTCTCATCCATATGTAACATTTAAAACATCTAAGCCATTTATAGAAGGTAAAATCCATCCCAACAAAATGAAAACCATCCAAACAAAATAAAACAATTAAAATTAAAAAAGGTCCATGCTTATTATGCCGTGCATAGAGTGTTATAACATTCAAAATAAAATAGGTCAATGCTTAAGAGGCAAAAGTGATGGCATAAAAAGAATATCTAACTGTAGTCCTGTATTCTCAGCAAGAGGGTTTTCTTCCGATGGTCTGACATAAGAATGAAGGTCTCTCCACCTTTGTCACTGGAGCAAATCAATGATTTGAGGTAGGCACAATCGTCTAATTCATCAATCATCTCCTCCAAGATCTGTATGACAGTTTATATATTGTACTTGTCTTTCGGTCTTCCTCTGTCCATGACAACTGATACTAGATAGCGTACGCGAGTGATGTCTGAAAGGGCATGGTCCAACTTCATTATCATCCATGCCTGCATTGATAGTAGATGGTCAATTTGTAAGAGTTGATGGCAAAGGATTGTAAGGAACACTTTCAACCATATTTTCTTCAATAGCAATTGCTTATCCCTCATGCTCATCATCAGTGGAATCAAATGTATGCTTGTATGAAGCTTGGGGTGTCCTTTTGCAATTGTGCCTCCAACTATCACACAGAGTTTGTCATACTCAAGACATCCCACCTTACAAAATTTGGATGCTTGTGGGTTTTTCTGTGGTACGTTAGAGAGTTTACGTTAATATCATATAAGAAAGTTGTAAAAACTTAATGACAATGGTATGGGATGAAGAGGAGAACATTCAAATGTGTATCCATCATCCATCCTTTGCTGCACTGTTTGCAAGACTGGATCCCACACCAGTCCAGATGCTTTCTTTCAAAAGTTTCCTGAAGCAACTCCACATTTTCTTTAGATGATGATGTTTGTTCTTAAACTGTTTGTCATCATACTTCTTCCCAAATCGATGGTGAAAAGTCTATCCTCATTTCCTTTCACTCTTCTTTATTGAAGGTTGATGTCTGCCTATTTGAATTTGCCATTATCTTTGAGACCATCTGTCAGTCTCTCCACTTTGGCTGGCCGGACTTGGTTGTAGCAGCTTCTTCCCACTCCCCAGACTCGGCAAAAGGGCTCACAAAATTCCCAAACTTTGAATCTGGTTTGTGGCGAGGGCTCTCTCTCTCTCTCTCTCTCTCTCTCTCAACCACAATATATGCTAACCATACAACATCGTGTAAAAGCATACATCATACCAACTATCCCTATACATATGTCCAAAATACGAGAGTACAACTATGTCCAAAGTATCTCTCTCTCTCTCTCTCTCAACCACAATATATGCTAACCATACAACATTGTGTAAAAGCATACATCATACCAACTATCCCTATACATATGTCCAAAAGATGCGAGTACAACTATGTCCAAAGTACTATGTGTATACATGAGTACAACTATGTCCAAAGTACTATGTATGTGTATACAAGCCCATAAAAGAAAATAGTAGGAGATCTATCTATCCCCTCCTGCCGGCTGGTAACGCCACCCTGAAAAGAAAGGAGCATGGTGATGAGCCCAACACTCAGTGGGTCAACATGCGTGCTGGAACTCCCATGTGCAAATGCATGCGCATTTGACTAACTATACTGATGTAAAAAATGAAGTGACAAACATTTGTATTGTCTCTGATTAATGTATCTGATAATTTCATATTGCCATGATTCAGTGTGTTTACCACATGCATTTTACTAGTGTGTGTGTGTGTGCGCGCGCGTGATGCCAAGTTTCTGAGTCTGAAGACTGACGTCTGGTACTTATATCAGATTCCCCTTGATCGATATTTGCCGACGTGGAGAGGAAACGTAATAGATGCAAAGTTGGAAATGAATCCATCACGAATAGTTGGAATGTCTCTCTCTGTCAATGCAGAAGGCGGTTTTCCTGGCGCAAAATCTGGACCCGGTGATTTCAGACTGGAAATAGATTGGATCAAGGCCTTGAGGACATAGTAAGTTATCATGAGATAATCTGTTTATTTGAGTAAGAAGTTTCAGTTCTAGGAACTACTTGCAACAATCTGTTTTATCAAGCTCCATGATCTTGCTTCCTACATGAAAATATTTACATGCTATTCTTGTGGAAACAAGTGCTGCATTCAGATGGTCTCACGCAAATTTCCATTACATGCTATTCTCCTTTAGAGATTACTGTTCAGAACCTTAGTTATATGTTTTGGTGTTAGATTTTTGTGGTTATGCTTAACTTTCTTGCATTGAGAGCTCTCAGTAGGGTTGAACTTTGCATTCTTTTTTTTTTTTTTTTTTGAGTCTGCTAAATGGCTCCTCAAAACTCATACTAAGGAGCTGTTTGGTTGCTAACAAAAATTGGGTCCTGGACAGGCTATTGTGGCCAGTCCAAGATAGACAATCTTAGACTAAACACATCTGTCTTGCTCTTCAGGATTGAAAATCAGTTTTGGTGTACGTATCGACCCCACCAAAACGGATACGTATCAGCTGTATCAGTTGATATGAGCCAATACACACTAGTAAAAAATTGATTCTCTGGCAAGATGAGATGGATGATATGCATGAACTTAGAATTGCATCATGTTGCAGACAAGTATTCAATTAAACCATCCGAATTATGGGTCTAGTTTAGATGCATTTTGAAAGAAAAATTATGCTTATTTGATTATCTGACTATTGTGTTGGCGAGCATGTATTGGGCAGTTTAAAATGAAAATTTTCCAATGGTCCTATTTCAACAAACATAGCATCCACAAACCGGAGGTATATTGTTCAACCTATCTGATTTTGGGACTGAGTGTCTGTAGGTTCCACGATTTAATTGGTTTAATTTGAGCTCATGCATGCCACATGTACAATATTTGAGTGCTATGTATCAAGTGTCATACTCAGGTAGAGTATTAAATAACTCCCCTTTGTTGAAAACAAAGAAGGGCATCATTTATTGCAGCACACTAGCTCATATGGTATGGTGACAGTATGGTGGAGTACTTTTGGCTCCATAATGGTATTGTGTGTAATCCAAACCATGCATCAGGTGAGCCCCACCATGAAGAAGGGATGCTCTAAAAATCAGGCTAATACGTAACTCATGTGGGCTGCACCATAAGAAAAAAAGAGAGTAAAGACATGGCTAAAACTTTAAATTTGAGTGGTTTGGCCTATGGCATTAAAAAACAGTTAAATTAATTTATGGCCATATCTGCCGTTATGTGAAGGAAACGGTCACCCCCATTACGTGATAAGGGGGTGAAGTGTCCGTTATAAAAAGATGGGTCATATCAGCCCATATTAGCCCATGTGGCTGTTACAAGCTGATGTGACCATAAAGGGCCTATAATGGAAGTTTTTGTTTTCAATTCTCTCATTTTCCCACTTCTTTATTCATTCATGAAAGAAGCTTAGACACACTTTTAACTAGATTTATGCCTATTTTGAGGATCAAAACACAATTTGATTGATATTTGATGAATCGAAGTAGAATGGACCATTTTGGAAAGTATTAGAAGGGGGTAAACCATCACTTTTTCCATTTTTCCATTTCATTTTTATTTTTGATTGTATTTATATGTAATGGGCCTTAAGCCACCAAATCATGCTCGATTTATGTTTGATTGGAGCCTATTTGGTTGATGTTTAGCAGGTCAAGCTGACACTACTTGACAGTCAACTTCCTTACCAAAGAATGGCCCATTCACCATCAAATAGATATCCAAAACTAAAAAGACTCATACTTGTGATCCTCAAAAAATTTCGAATTTTACCAATAATTTTTGAGATTTTCTTCCCCTAAAAGAAACTTCGACCGTAACAAGGTTGTATAAACAGATACGGATCCGATCAGCCAATATAGTCCTTATCGTATCGGCCAGAAAGCTTGCTGAAACGCTGGCCAATACTGTTATGTAATTCCTTGGTCTGGCCTACCTGTGTTTTCGATGGTTAGGTACACCACAATGGGCCCCACACAATTTATTCTCTATTCTATAATGGATGTTCTACCCTGTAGCTCCTTGTTTTGTGGCTCACCTGAGTTGTGAATTGGACTGTTGGGCTTAAGGCCATACGGGGTGGTGCGTGTCTGATGGATGGGTTAGATTTTTGATACACATAACTATGGGACCCACACAACTAACCTTCACTATCCACTAGGTGATTTGCATGGGAGCAACTCAATCAGAACCACCCTGACTTCTCTGAGGCAGCTCGATCGGCATGATTTAGTGGCAATTTGGGCTGAGTCACCTCCTAATATTGCAAACAGCTGGGGCCTACTGCATCATTAGGTTCTGAAACTAGTACTCACATAATGGTTTTGTGATTTTTAAAACCTTTCTTGTAATAACTAGTCTGTTGTCCTATATGATGTTTGTCAAACCCCCCAAAGATGGGAAATGATTTGGTACGAGTCACCCCCTAATATTTTATACAGGTCAGATCTACTGTATTGTTAGGATACCGAAACCGGTACATAACGGGCATTACATACCAGTTTTGTGATTTATAAAACCTTGCTTGTAATAGTTATTCAGTTGTCCTATATGATGATTGTCTAAAACACAGGAATATGAAATGATCTTGCGGCATGTGGGGCACGTGTGTGATTGAAGGTTAGTAGTGGTAGATGTGAGGCATTTGAAGATGTATAGTGGCATGTGGTGCATGTACACGTTTGCCATTAGCACATGTTGCACATGTCTTGAAGGTTGAATGTGACACATGGGGTGTTTAAAGATGGATGGTAGCACTTGTAGCACATTCAAACATCTAGCACATGTTGCAGATGTTGCATGTGTACTACAACTGGGTAATCCAGCTTGTACCCCAACTGAAATAGGTGTATGTAAAACACTTTTTATTAAGACACCAGTATGCTCATAAGGTCATAAAATTTGGATATGCTATTCCCACTGTTTTGGGTTCCCATGCCAAGAGAGCTGTGGACAAACACAAGACAGGTAGTAGAATGGTCTTGAAGGATCTTGCTCCTATTCTTTTAAAATCTATGATTGGGGATTCTAAGTAAGGACCTTGGTCACAGAGAGAGAAGGGGTTAGGCACCCTTCTTTGTTTGAACTCATGTGCGGTCTCTACTTTGTGGGATTTAAAGATTTTTGGGGATTTTAGGGTTTCAAATGTCTTCCCGTCTAATTGCAACCTAGGTGACGATGATGGCTCAACTCGGTGATGATCGAGGGTGGCGATGACTATAAAAAAGAGAAGGAAATGCACTAATTAATGCTCAACTACGGGTATGATTGTGGAGACAGCTTGCTCGCATCAACCATACCTGAGAAGACGATTAGTCAAAGAAAGACAAAGCGGAACAATCCTAGGTTTCTGATGTCTTAGGACCCTAGAGTTCGGCAGGACAGAGCACATGTTCGAAAGATTGTTTGTAGATGAGTAAGGGGGTGTATGAGTAAGGAATTGTTGTAAAATGTAAATAAACAAAGTAAATGAATGATAGAACTGCTCATGCATGAGAAAGATTTGAGAGGAGAAATGAGAGCTACAACACCCTTCTATAGAGAAGTTGATCGTTGAGCTCAAATCCCAACCCTACTTTGCATGAACTGAACTGTTGTGATAGCTTGTATTGATGTGTTGACTGGGCTCTATGGTTGAGACGGAATGGATAGTAAAATGAACACACCTCCCTCCCCCTCTCTCTTGACCTCTCTCTTTCCTCGTCCTCTCTCTCTAGCTCTAACCCCCTTTGTAGAGAAATGTGGATTATAGATAGATGTGTGAAATGAGAGAGTGAGGGGATATTTATAGGTGTGTTAATGACATTTTTTTACAAATAATGGAAAAATAAAGGGTAAAAATGCCACATATCATGGTTTGAGTGGCTGTTGGACATGTGTCACCCATTGATTAGTTAGGAGAATGGTAAAACTTGTAATTTCACTGAGACTTAGGTACAAAAAGTAATCCAAGCAACCCAATGGAAATTGGATTTCCGCTGGTACTTGGAGTTGGAGTTACCTGAATCTCCATGCACCCAGCTTAGGGATCCATGTATAGCTTTCTAGAAGATTGACTGACTTTTGCTAGGATAGCCGAAATTGGATTTTCGCTACCCAGCTACTCTTCACTCCTGTACTTGCAGCTTACTCTGTTGTGATCCCGGGTGTCCTTTGATGGCTCCTGATTGGTCAAAAAGTGTCTGCGGAAATCAATTTTCATTAGCAGACAGTGGCCATTTCTGCTCAATTCTCTGGTTCGGGTGGTTGTACTGAGGCCCTGAATCACTTTGAATTGGGTTATGGGTTGCCTTGCGTACTTTTGGTGGTGAATGGATGCCTAAACAGAGTTTCCTGACTATCGGTTTCCTAAGGGTTGCAGGTTTGGGCTGCCATTGGTTTTCGTTTCAATTTCATGTGCTCTGTTTCATCAGTGTGAGGTACTACATGAAGACACAAAGTTCGGGAAGTGATTGACTAAGGGTGGGTTTTTGTCTGAGGACGTTGAAAGCGTTTTTTTATGCTGGTAACCCACGTTACCCTTGTGCTTTGTGGAAAGTCCCTCATTGAAAGCGTTTTTTTACGCTGGTAACCCATCTTACCCTTGTGCTTTGTGGAAAGTCCCTATTCCCCCATGGGTTCAAGGATTCGCTTGGGTAGTCTCAATGAACAAAATCATTACTGTTGATGATTCGAAGAAAAGGAAAATGGTGTTTGCCAAACGAGTGCTCCATGTATAGTAATGATGATGATCTGTGGATCACTCAGTCCATTGCCAGGCAATGAGAAATCTGGAACCACTTCTTCACCTTGTGTAGAGTTTGGAGGTTTGACTGGCCGATTGGCTCTGTTTCTTCACCGGAAAATCTAATGTGGAAAATGTTTTGCTTTGGCAATTCTTTGGGGAGGGTGGTGGGATAGGAATGCTAGAATCTTTGAAGATAAAGCTGCACCTATGCTTTTTCTCAAGCGGAGGATAGCCTCCTTGGTTTTTGAGTGGGCCAGTGCTGCCTGGAGTTTTCTGGTATTTTGATGGAATCGTTGCGAAGAGACTATGATTCTATTGTTTTTGGTTGTTCCGACCCGTAGCTTTACTAAATGTTTAGTTTTGAAAAATGGTCATCCTTGTGAAATCTGTTCGACAGGAGCGTTTTTCAAGCACTGGATCAGGGGTTTGGGACAATGCTTTTTTGCCATATTAGCATTTCATTCTTTTCAAGACTTAAAAAATGAATGAAATTGTTATTTTGGAATGGTAAAGTGGGAAAATGATAACCCTCCCATTTGGATTATATTATATATATAATATATATATATATATATATATATATATATATATATATATATATATAGTGAAATGGTCCCCTGCGCTCCAGTTCTCATGACAAGTCATGAGAACTTTTGAAAACTTATCTCACTTGAAATAAGCTCTAAATTTGAACGGTCGGTACATGTGATGCAGCACCTCATGGAACCCCTCAGGCTCAATTTTTACCTTGATTCAAAACTTTATTGGGCCATGACAAAAGAAAACAATTTTTTCCCTTGATTTGCTTCTCTTTTGTCATGGTTCACCAAAGCTTTGGATCAGGGTAAAAGTTAGGCTCGGGGGTTTCATGGGGTACTGCATCGCGTGGACTGGTTAGATTTTGGACTCATATCACAAGTGATGAGTTTTTAAAAAGTTTTCACGAGAACTTGTGAGAATTGTGAACTGGTGCGCAGGGGAGCATTCCTCTCTATCTCCTCTCTTTTTATATATATTATATATATATATATATAGAGAGAGAGAGAGAGAGAGAGAGAGAGAGAGAGAGAGAGAGAGAGAGAGAGAGAGGAGAGAGAGAGAGAGAGATGTGCAACTTTGCACACATGTCATGGACGTCTAATTTGAACGGTCCATGTGATGCGGAATCCCATGAAACCCTAAGGGGCAAATTTTCACCCTGATCTAAAACTCTGGTTGGCCATAGAAAGAGAAATGCAAATCAAGGGAGGAAACTGTTTTCATTTTTCATGGCCCACAAGAGTTTTCGATCAAAGGAAAAATTGGGCCCGGGGGTTTCATGATGTGCTGCTTCACGTGGACTTCAGATTTGGAGTCAATCACATGATGGGTTCTCCAAAAAGTTCGCACGAGTTCCATGCAAACTGGTGCACAGCTGAGCATTTGGCTATATATATATATATATATATATATATATATATATATATATATATATAGAGAGAGAGAGAGAGAGAGAGAGAGAGAGATACTCGGCAATTTGGGGTACTCCTAAACGTTAAATGAGATGCATCAACCAAATGAATGCTATGCAATCGTTGAAATTCTTCCATCTTTTGACCTTTGTTTAGGGTTTGTCGATGGATGGCTGGGTACCCAACCGGATTTTAATGGGTCCAGGTCCCCTCTTTTGAGCCCATTAAGAAGTAAGGTTGGGTTCATGTCCAACCTTTTGGACCTGGTTATGGACCCAGTTAAAGTCGGGTCCTGTTAGTTTTAGTAGTATAACTATATATACTGGCATAAATTGATGATTCTAGCCAAAAAAAAAAAGGTTTCCTAAGACGAGCATGTAAGAGAGACCATTTACACATTGTGTGTGATCTAATCCATCCATTGGGTGGGCCAAACCACGTATATGTCTGTCCTTAACCCTAAAACATAGATCCAAAGACCCAATGGTACACGGATCCAGGTCCGGGTTTTCGAGCACTAGACCTGGACCCGAAAAGACATGAACCCAGTTAGCCCGGGTACAGATACGACCCAAACCAGCCCCATTGACAGCTCTTTATCTTTGTTGGAAATCTGGTAAGCCAAGCTATTATAGAATCCATTAGGTGGAGGACAACTCAATCAGCACTGTCCATTTCTGGGATGTGGTCCACTCGATTATAGAAGAGAGACTCATCTATGGAAGGAGAGAGAAACGAATGCTAAATGCTAATGTATAGATGTATGAGATCCATACGTCAAAAATCACTCTGTTCAGATGATCCTAGCCACTGATTGAAGGATTCTCATCCATTGAATGTTGAATTTTTCTTAACTATCCATTTATAATCATCAAGAGCCCACTGATCACCGGCCAGGATTACACAACCATACAGCTCCCATCCACGGCAGGACACGAAGTATGAAGGGTCTGGATCTCATACACGTGCACCACGTATACCAAATATTGAATGATGGATTCCTACTAAGATGGAATTGATAGCACCGTATCCTCTCTCATACATAGACTCATGTTTGTTATGCAGTGGAGTCTCTTCAACCGTACATACACATGGAATAGTCGTACGGCAATTTAGACGGTCCAAATGGCTGATCCAACCGTCGATGGAGCATATCTAAAAATTACGCGGAGAATCCAGTCGAATTTGGATCGCTCATTATTTTATCTTAACCATCTAATGGATAGTGATTAATTGGATGGACAGGATTACTTTATCAGTGTGATTTTAGAGATATGCTCTATCCATAATGGGACCCACAATTTGGATGGTCTGGATAACTGCACGTCAGTGCCAAATGTGAAGAGAATGAGTCACTAGACTCACTACCACGTTTTTACGTTGTGTATTACTAACACAGGAGTCTGCCAAAGAAAGTGTACATGAGTGCGGGTACCACAGGGCCGAACGGGCAGAAGCTTTGAGTGGCGACCGTGATGTATGAGTTTTATCCACACCGTCCATCCATTTTTCCGTATAATTACGGGATATAATCCAAAAAATGAGGCAAATCCAAGGCACAGGTGGACCACACAATGGGTATTAAACTCTTACCGTTGAAAACTTTTTAGGGGCCGCAGAAGTTTTGGATCGATCTGATATTTGTGTTTTCTTTTCATCCAGGTCCATGTAACTTTATGAATAGGTTGGATGGCAAATAAATATCACAGTGGGTCCTAGAAAAGATTCAACGGTGAGAATCATTATCACCACTTCTTCCTGTGGTGTGGTCCACTTGAGTGTTGGACCTACTTCAGTTTCTGGATAATATCCTTAAATGATACGGAAAAATGGATGGACGGTGTGGATAAAACCCAAACATCACGATGGCCACTCAAAGCTCCCGCGTTCCACAGAGCCAGTGCCATTCACATATTCATCTCAAGTGTATTCACTCATTCAACATAGTTCCAGACCTATTCAACTTAGCTTAAATGTCTTATTTCAACATTTTCTCTCAAACTATAGTATACTATATTAATATATTAATGATGTCCAACTTACAATTTATCTAATAAAAAAAAATATACTTTAATATATTTTATAATTATTATTTTTTTCTGCGGATCACGAAAATGTCCTACCTCTACTTGAAGGTCATCATTATGTAAAAATCAGACTGATTCACTTAATAGGTGGGCCACAAGTCTATGTTGAGTCAGACTATTAGTTTTCAATTGATTCCAACAATGTGGTCCACCTGATGAGTAGATTGGCTTGATTTCATGATGGGGCCCACCTTTTTCAAGACACTGATGTCCTACACAAATGGCATGTTGGTGGATAGTAGGATACCCCAAGTTGTGGTATCTCCCATAGTGCTTTCCTCCTGATGCTTTTGAATTAGTCAGGTGACCCTTGACCAAATCTTACACCTTGAAATACACACACACACACAGATATATATATATATATATATATGAAATTAAGTTAAAATAATATAATTTTGGAAACACAAAAACTTTAATGCTCTGGCCTGGAATGGATGATACGCAGGCACTTATGGATGGCATAAAAGTAATTCAAATTAAACCATTCAAATTATGTATATAAGTTTAAGAATATCATGGACAAAATTTTAGGCTTATTTCCTTGCGTTGATTATTAGATTGGTGGACATTTATTGGAGGGTTAAAAATGAAAATTACTTTATGGTCCTATTTCAACAAACAAGTGTCTATGAAATTAAAGGTTAGGATTGTTCAACCAATTTTATTTTGGGAGTGTAACTTAATCAACAATGATTTATGCAGTTTATCCGGTTTGGAATCAGCAAATATTGTATGCCATGTGTTCAAATTCTAAGCATCCGTGTATGAAGCATCATACATGAGGGAAGTATTAAATAACTCTTTGAAAATGATATTTGCTCTAAAAATATAATATACGTGCACACAAATTACAATATTATTCAATTTAGGAGATTTTCTATTATAGATCAAGGTGTATTACTATTTGGCACGTCATGACTTTAGTCTTTAGATCAGGGTCATATTTTAACGATTCAAACCGTTTATATGATGGACCTTAACAAAAAGTAATAGCTAATATAACAAAGTTTCAACCCTTCGATCATTTTACTCTTTTCTCTCTTATACAGAGTCTTTTCAAATTTTAAATAATTAATGGGTTGAAATGTTTTAATCAGAGAGTTTCGATTTTTTTAGGTTTCGCCCCAATTGGATGTGGACCACAGTATAAATCATTTGGGTCATTAAAAAAGATTCTATCCAACGG
Organism: Magnolia officinalis; assembly: GCA_021015155.1. Classification (NCBI taxonomy): domain Eukaryota; kingdom Viridiplantae; phylum Streptophyta; class Magnoliopsida; order Magnoliales; family Magnoliaceae; genus Magnolia; species Magnolia officinalis. The sequence goes on along the minus strand of JAJHSJ010001489.1, from coordinate 7,737 downwards.
CTATAATCTCAACCTATCTTTTTGAGCAATGGGGATACATTCAAGCAAACTTCATAGTTTTGAAGGGATTAATATACACACCAAGATCTATTTCAAGCAACGGCTAGTTTACTAAGATCTATTTCCTATGTCCATCTATTCCAGCTGTATGGGTCCCATCTGGGATACATATGTGGAATCCAAGCCATGCATATATGGTGCATATGCTCATGTTTACCATACATCCCAAGAATTATCTGATCTAAAGATCAGGTGTGACACGCTACAAGGCGCAATGTATAATCACAATTAAAACTTATATATTCAGGCCTCGTGGTGTGGATTCAAAATTATATGAAATATACAGTTTTGTTGTGTTTTGAAACCTGTCTTTTATTAGACTCTAAAACAAATACTTTTTTTTTAGCTCCTTTTTAATTAAACACAGAAGATTTGCATGTATAACAAAGGTATTATTAAGCTACTAATTCATTATATAAGTGGCATGGTGATGATATCCAAAATAATCAAAATGTTGGTTGTATCACTAAAATTACATCAATTTAAACATCCAAACAGTTCAAACATTAACGCAAACAAGTCGTTATTTCATGATATGAAATTCAATGCATTCCAAATATAAGCTTCCAAGCAGCCCTTAGAGAATATGTTGAGATTAAGATAAGCTTAAATAAAGTAATAAACCATTCTAATAATAAACTCTATTGAATATGATATATTGATAGATTAATAAAGTATAAAAATTATATTTTAACATATATGTATACAGATTCATAAACTCTATCCTAGTCTACATAAAATTTCTTCTGGCTCATCAATAGATCATGGTATCATATTCTTAGCTGCTGATATTCCTTCTTCATCCCACTAATTTTCTGATAATTTTTTCGACTTTTCTTCTTGTCGAGAACATTATTCCTTAATAGAGCCCTGATTATCAGACATAAATGGCAGATATGTGCAGAGAGATCTAATCTTTCTTTTTAAGTGGGCCAGAATGTACAAAAGAAATTGTAAGTGATGGCCCATCTGAGTGAAACAGCATATCTCTTGATGGAGAAGATTTAATCAACGTGGAGGATGAAAGGCTCTGATATTCCCACTGGGACGTGTGATTTTCTGTGTGTCAGCACGTGTGTGGGCCCATACGAAAATTCCTCTTTTGGGATTGCCCACACTGCATGTTACGTGGGACCCACCATGTAGTAGGTTGTGACACAAGTTGAAATCTTTTTTATTTTTTAAATTTATAATTTTATAAAGCATCTCTTAACTTATTCCACTCACTCCATTTTAGTTTCCTTGCATCATATTTCATTAGAGAAATGGTATGATAGAGCATGTAGAACCGAAATGGGTAAAGCCATCTCTCCACAGGGCATATGGCAGGGAGATGTATCAATCAGGACCGTCTATTTAATTGGGCATGTCTTGGATGGTTATGACTCAATAAAAAAAAAAAAAAAAAGACTTGTCGGATAATCTTATTCATCCATTTATTCACTGTACCGCACTGTTATATCAACCATTCACATTTTGATATAACTATGTTTTAAAATTTTCTATTCATGTTAACATATAAAAAAAAAAATGATGGACGGTCTAGATTGACATGTAACCGTTGCAAGTGTGATGCTTTGAGAGATAGTTCTACAATATTATGGTACAACTGGTTGTACCGGATCATCAACTGCTTCATGATTGGGTATGGTGATATATGAAACAGATATTCCATCAAAACCGCTCCCTTTACAGCTTTTCCCTACCATGCTCTCTCCTTACAATATAATTGCCTTCATTGAGAGTGTCTCGCCATCCTACGCCAGGTGGGTCCCACCCCTGATGTAGATAGGCCTTGGCACGCCTTACACGTCAGGTCAGGTTTACATGTGGCATACTCCACCGGTCTATTTGGGTCCCTCAATCTATCATAATCTGTGTTGTGAAAGGGACCCAAATGGTGGTGTCATCTTTACATAGAAGTGAAAATGGGTCAGGTTAGGTTGGGTTTGATGGAGGCATTACTGGCCTAACCCATTTTTAATTGGGTCAGAATTTTGGCTCAGTCCCAACCCATTAAAATGCAGGTTGGGCCTAGGTCAGGTCTAAGTTCCAAATAAAATAGAAATTTTACAAATTACTGCCTCACTAAATGGGTATTTACATCTTAATGGGTATTTACATATTGGTGGCTTTTTAAGAAAAGTTTTCAATAGTATATCTAGGGTTGCGGCTAAGTGGCCCCTACCTTAATGTTTATATGAAATCCACTCCGACCACCACGTGTGTCATTCCAAATTAGGCTCGGGTCCTAAAAATCAGCCCCATCCATTATTCAGGTGGACCACACGTTTGAAAATAGTGTACAGGGCAGCACTCACCCTCCACACTATTTCCCTTGGTGTTGTGTACGTAAATTACGTATATGTCTGATTTTTCGTCGTAGGACTAAATTTTGGTTTGGAATGTAATGGTTAGAATGTATTTCATATGATTGTCACTATGAGTCTTGTACAAATCAAGGGTGGAAATGTCTCTTCTAACGGTTTCATTCGTGTGGCTGACCTGAATCACATATCAGCCTGATTTTTTATCTCTAAAATTAACATGAGATTGCACATCTACTTGTTAGGGTGGATTTATCATATACATTTAAGTGGGTCCCATTAAAATCAAGAGTGGGTATTCAGTAAAGTTTTTCTTTTTTTAGGAGAATGTATCACATCCAATTGGTTGGACCACAAGTTATGATCACACAGTGGATAACTTCAAACCTATAGATGAATCAACATCATTTCCTTTCAATAGGTTCGCTCCACAATAAGGAGTAAAATAAAAGTGAGGTTCAATAAATAAGTAGATCTGATTGATTTTTTGCATGAAAAAATCACCAAGGTAATTGCAACTTATTGAATGGGTTGGATGTTGCAGGCATATAAAAGGTTCGGAGTTGAGAGATGGTATCTGGCCATTGATTTTTTTTAAGGGTAATACATTTGTGAAATCCACTACGACCATTAAATGTATAATCCAACTTTCGGCTGGGATTTAAAAAAAAAAGGGATTAACATGTGATTTTAGATGGGCCATACCAAAGAAAATCATTGGGAGAGCAACATCCACCCTTGATTTTTACAAGCCCCACCATGATTATTATTATATAAAATTCACTCCAACCATTAAATTTCAAACCAAAATTTAGTCCAAGGCCTTAAAAATCAGACCTATCTGAGTTTTAGGTGGGCTACATCAAGGGAAATAGTGTAGAGGATAAGTATTGTCTTATACACTATTTCCAATAATGTGTTTCACGTCACGATGAATGAGACTGATTTTTGGGCCCTAGGTCGGGTGATACACATGGTGGTTGGTGAATTTCATATAAACATAACAATGAGACCCACAGGCACTCCCGGATAGAAAATCCTCGACTTTCCTTAAAGAAATCTAATGGAAGATAGTTGGTAGGATAAAACTTGAATTGATGGGATAGCTTACCGAAGACTTGTTTGATAGTTTATTGAAGACTTTTTTGAAAATAAGTACTTAGATGTAAATACATAATTAATTAGATAGTAATTTGTAAAATTCTATCTCTATATAAATTTTCTTCAACAAATAAATTCACCACATAATTAAAAAAAGAAGAAAAAAAAAAAGTCTTCCAAGAAACTCCTACTCCACCTTCCAATTAATGTAGAATATATAAATTGAACTTTAAGTCTTTTTTATGCTTGTATTTATTAACCATCTACTTTCTTAGATTTGAATTGACCAGTCAAAGTTGATTTGTAAATAGTTATAACTCCAACGGTGGCAATCGTTACGCGTTACAGGGTTGTAACTGTCATACAATCGTTATGAAAAAAAAAAAATTTGTAATTGTCATTAACGGTACGTTATGTTATGTCATTTATAAAGATAATAGCAGCCCAATAATTATTTGTTAGGAGAGATTTATAAATTTTTTATACTTTTTAATTAATATCACAGAGCAAATACAAGTTTTTGTAAATTTTTTTATAATAATAATGCAAAAAAGACTATCGGGTCATAAGTTGTACTCTTGTATTCGTATCGTAAAAGTAACAGTGGTGGCAATTACAGCTACTTACAAAACACCTTAAAACCCACACACTAATGCCTTGGCGTGATTTCACAGCCCATGAATACTCGAACCCTTAACGTACGGTAGAGATGATACACAGGTGAGAATGTGGGATACTCCATCCCATCTATCCTCGACCGAGGATATGCAAAATACTGTTCTTGTACAGTTGAGGCCCATGGTTCGGTGTTTCTGATTGTTTATCCGATGGGCCCCACAGAAGGTCGATCATCACAACTGCTCGACCGAGGCGGGGCCCACAGAACACGTGTCACACTCTCTTCCCTTTGCTGAATCCTCGAATCTCGGAGATTTTGGTGGTCCATTCACATTGGGTCAACCATCTCGGGGGCACCTTCCGTGCGGAGGAGTGGATTAGGTAAGCCCCTGATTATGGGGCCCACCTTGATGTATATTTTTATATCCACGCCGTCCATCCTTTTGGAAATCTCATTTTAGGGCAAGATATCAATATTGAAGAAGATACAATTCTCTGGTGGACCACATCACAAGAAAAAAACAGTGTTGATTGACCATTAAAAACTTCATGTGGGCCAAAAGGTTTTGGATCAATATCATATTCTTTACCCTTCATTCAAGTCTTTGTGAGCTTATCAACAGGTTGGATGGAAAATAAACGTTACGGTGGCAATTTCGGTAGGTCCTGAGAAGTTTTCAATGGTAAGCGTTCAATGGCCACTGTTTCCCATGGTGTGGTCCACCTGAGATTTTTATCTGCCTTATTTTTGGAATAATTCCCTAAAATGATCTATAAAAATGGATGAACGGTATGAATATACAAAACATACATCAATGTAGGGCCCACGGTCAGGGCTGCACCGTGTTAGGTAAGGCCGAGGTCGCACCTCATCCGTTCCCATCTGTGCACGTTTAAAAAATAAAAACCCGAGAATTACACGCAATCCCCAAGTCTACGAGGCTAAAGAAGGAAGCGGATTGCGTCCTGCCCCCGCTGGACAGAATCGGTCCAGGCAGGGGATACGTGGGGCCCACTGTAATGTTTTGGTTTCATCCACACCGTTCATTCATTTTTAAAGATGATTTTAGTATGAGATGTAAAAATAAATTGGGATAAAATTCTCATTTGGACCACATTGTGGGGATTGAACTCTCACCATTAAAAACTTATTGGTGTAACGGAAGTTTTGGATCAATCTGAAATTTGTATTTTCCCCTCATCCAGGTCTATGTGATCTTATGAGAAGATTGGATATATAGTTAGATATATCTAATATTTAGAAACATAGCTTAAATTAATATTAGAAAAATATATTAACGGCGTGGATAAAACCCGTACATCACCGTTTTCCCCACAGAGCCCCTGCCTGGACAGGACGCAACCGCTTCCGGTAAAAATGTAATAGAAAAACATGACCTAAAGGAGTATTTTAAAATCCATACACTTTCACCTATTCAATGTAAAATGGGTGTATAAATATATTAATCTAAACCGTTCATATATTCTAAACGCATTTTAATATTTTTAAATAATCCATTGATGGCCTTATAATTGGCAATATAAATGATATCAATCTAGAGGAATTTGAAAACAAATACTCATTATCTAATTCAAAACACTATTAAATCAATAATATTTTAGGTCCATTAGTGATTTAGTATTTCTCTTAGTATTTAGACGGTATAGATTGAGTTAAATAGTTTCGAATTATTCACTATATTAGTCATGAGTATCGATTTTCGTAGGCTTCCAGCGCATCAAGTAACTCCTGGAAACGTAAGCAGGGTTAGACAATTCGAGGGACTGCCGCACGTGGCTACATCCACCCATGGCAAGTTCTTCGGCCATGAACGTAAAACGCCTTGTGGCCCACCATGTTGTATATGTAAAATCAATACCGTCCATCACGTCGAATCTTTGATATTAGGCCTGGAACAAAAAATAAGATAGAACAACAAATCAGATGGGCCACACCACTTGCTAAAAGGGAGATGAGATGCCAACCATAGATTTTTAGTATGTATGTCATCATGGTGTTTATATTAAATCAAACCCGTTAATCAGGTGTAACTGACTTAGAATGAATAGAAAAGACAAAAATTACCATAATTCAAAACTCAGGTGAGACACACCGTGTGAATTTAGTGATTTCACATTGATAAGGCCCATATACGATCTTATTACAGTTTGAATATATTAGGTACGGTGAAAGTAATGGTTCTTAGCTGATGGACGGAACGGATTTTACACGTGCATCACGTTGTACCCCACAGTGCTCACGTGTTTTACGCGACGAATCCAGTCCACGCTCTTCTGTTCAATAGACGCGCTTGCACGCATCAGCAGTACGGGCCGAATGGGGGCGCGGATTAGGGTTCTTTTTTGTTAGCGTGTTAGTACACCCTACTGTCAGTTCACACGACCCCACAAGGGAATGTATACCAAGGACCTCGGTATCAAAACGACGTATCTTTCACTCTGTCTACCACTTTAGCTATGTATCAGGGTGTTATATGAGCGCCGATTTAGGTACTTCTCTACCTGTACAGAGCCGGGACATGATGGGTCTATGAGAGCCACGTGATGTATGAGTTTTATCCACACTGTACATCCATTTTTTTAATGTTATTTTTAGATTAATATCCCAAAAAAAATAATATAGATATAAACAAGAGGCAAGTGCAGTAGAAGAAGGCGATATAGTGACTATGATCCATGAGGCGAATACCATCCAAAGCAAAGTTCCAGGTTGGTGGTATGATACTGCCGCTACAGTACATGTGTGCTACGACAAATCAGCCTTCAAAACCTATGAGGAATTGCTACCGATGGTCAAGAAGTCCAAAGGGTAATGAAGTCGATCAAAGGTCGTCGGCAAAGAACTGTCGAACTGATATTCACATCTGGGAAGAAAGTAATCTGACCAATGTACTGCACGTTCCAGACATGAGGCGAAACTTAGTTTCTGGGGACCTTCTGGGTAAACCAGGCATAAGGGTGGTGTACGAGTCAGGAAAACTGATCCTGTCCAAGAATGAGAATTTTGTCGGGAAGGGATATGCTGCTGTAACGGAATGGTAAGTTTTCTCTGAATGAAAGTAGCACTTCTGCGTATATGGTTGAATCCGCTGGACTGTGCATGATAGACTAGCCCATATAGGGTATAGTACCTTGAAGTTCATGGCTAAGAATGGTTTAATCTCATACACAGATAATGAAACCGAAAATGTGAAGGTGCATACGATCCAAATGACGAAGAAGAGAAACCTTTTCCAAGTGTTGAAGATCGTCTCAAAATATTGGATCTTGTGCACAGTGATATCTGTGAGTTAAACGGCATTCTTACTCGTGGAGGGTAAACGGTACTTCATAACCTTTATAGATGATTGCTCTAGATATGTGTATGTGTACCTATTAAAGAGCAAAGATGAGCATTGAACATGTTTAAAGTATATAAAGCAGAAGTAGAGAATCAACTAAATAGAAGATTAAAATTCTCCGTAGCGATAGAGGAGGAGAATACTTCTCCAATGAATTCGATAACTTCTGTGAAGAACATGGACTGAACATCAATGTACAGCGCCATACACACATCAACAAACGGAATAGCTGAAAGAAAGAAAGAATAGAACATTAGTAGAAATGGTCA
>JAJHSJ010002191.1:0-33757 GCA_021015155.1 Magnolia officinalis | reverse complement strand
TGGATGGACGGTGTGGATAAAACACATATATCATGGTGGGGCCACTGAGCTTCGACATCAGCTAGCTGGCTGGTGTTGGGGTCACTGGCCAAAACCGCGTCGCGCCGTTACAGCTGTTACGGTGCAAAAAAACAAACAAAACCAAAAACCTTCGGCGGAATCGAGCATCGTATATGATAGAAGCAATGAGGTGTAAACAGGTTTCGTGCACACGAGATGAAGAAGTAACCTACCAAACATGTGTTAAACTGGCACACGTGCGTGATCCTGGCCGTTCATCAGTCGTGGGCTACCCTGATCCCAACCTGGTCCAAACACAAGGCCTGCTCATCAGGTCATGCATGAGTGTAAGTTGAATATGACCGTTCGTGAAATCGTCCACCATTCTCAAACAAGCGTGGCCAAACCGATGCTTTGACTGTCACAATTCTCGTGGGTCCCACCTACCGAATGGCCCGGATCTTCCACACCGTCCATTCATTTTTCTAGATCATTTTGGGCACAAGCCCAAAATTGAAGCATTTCTAAAACTCAAGTGGACCACACCACAAAAAACAGTGAGAATTGAATACTAACCGTTGAAATTTTTTTAGGGCCCACTGAAGTTTTGGATGAAGCTGATATTTGTGTTTTCCTTTCATCGGTCTGTATGACGTTATGAACAGGTTGGATGAAAAATAAATAAGCCAAGGAAGATTTCAACGGTGGAAATCATTATTCTCAATGTTTCCTGTCGTATACCCCACTTGAGCTTTGGATATACTTCGATTTTGGGCTCATGCCCTAAAATGAGCTGATAAAACGGATGGACGGTGTGGATAAGACAGAATACATCACACTGGGCCCCACAGAATTTACTCAGTACGAGAATCCGCGTCCCGGATCTCCCGCACGCGTGGCAAGGCCCCGTACTGAGTAACTCAATACCCTTAGCTTACTGAGTAAACTGTGTGGGGTCTAATTTTATTTATTTATTTTATCCACTCCGTTAATCCATGTTAGTAGATAATTTTAGGGCTTTAGCCCAAAAATGAAACAAATTAAAATTTCAAGTGGACCACACCACAGGAAACAGTTTGATTGAACCTCTACCATTGAAATTTTTTTGGAGGCCAAAGAAGTTTTGGATCAAGCTGATGTTTGTGTTTTCTCTTCATCCATGTCTTTGTGATCTTATGAACAGGTTGGATGATAAATAAAAATTACTTTGGACCCTAGGAAGGTTTCAACCGTGGAAATCATTATTCCACACTGTTTCCTGTGTAATGGTCCACTTGAGATTTGGATTTACTTCAATTTTGGGATCAACCACTAAAATTAGCAGTAAAAATGGATGGACGGTGTGGATAAACCATATACATTCAAAGTGGGCCCAACGGAGTTTACTCATTACGATAAAAGCGTACTGAGTAACTCAGTACGCAATCCGATTTCCCTTCTTCACTCCCACCCCGACATGTGCGAGTCCTGTTAATGGGGCTCGAGTAGGACAACACTAACAATGTAGACGCCCATGTTAGTTTTACACCATTCAAAGAATGGTGGTGACTCTTCTATCCTACACGCTGAATAGCTTAACGGAAATCCATACCGTCCAAAACGCTGGAAAAACTGTGGACAAGCATAAGGGAAAATTAGCCATCTGATATTTCCATTTAAATATATGAGACTCAGTAATATTTTAAATGGATGGTTTTGATCTCTTGAATCAATGGAAAATTTTAGAAATATTATCCATAAAAAAGGGCACACAATTTGAATGGTCCCGATGGTTTTGTACGCAGTTCTACAGGTGAGAAAAATGAATTACCACCATTTAAAAAATGGTAGCAAACGTACATGGGAGGTGAGTACTCTAGCAGCAGATCTGAAACATGAATGGCATTTCGGTAAATTCATTGGAAGACTGTGCTCGAGCTTTCTCCCCTCCCTTCTCACCTCTTCTCTCTGATAAGCCCAGAATCTCCTCTTTCTTCCCTCCTCTCAGAAACCCTAGAATCTCTCTCTCTCTCTCTCTCTCTCTCTCCTCTCTCTCTCTCTCTCTCGTTCTCTGTCTCTCTCTCTCTCTGAGGAAGAAGAAGAAGAAGAGAAGGCTGTTGATCTTGATCGTCTTCGAATCCATTAAAATCGAAATTCGAGCTTTCAGGTATGCGCTTTTCTATTTCTATTTTCATTTTCCGCTTTCAAATCGAATTATAGTGCTTGTAATTTCATGTAATACGAAACAGACTATTTGCCAAAATCGGATTCTTTTCAATCTCGATTCAATCCCAACTGTAGTTTGTGGAATCGAGATTCAGTTGTTTGGGATCGGATTCATCATTCAAAACTACGTTATAGTCTGATCTGGCCCCCATCTTGATTCAGCAGATTCATGTTGAATGCATGTTGCTGTTGTAGAGAGAGGAATCAGGGCGTGTTTGGATGTCCGCCAGCAGTTCCTGGTTCTCGTTTGCGTCTGGGGCGGCTCCAAAATGCAAGTGGGCATGTGCCTGAAACATTCATCGTGATTCTGTAGAATTGTAGGTACCTGGGGCCCACGGATGTGTGATCCAGACCGTTTATCCGGTGGGTACTGCCATTGATGGGGGTCCCCTTCTGTTTGCTGATTCCATCAGTGTTATCTTACGAACATGTTATGCTGATTGTGTTGCTTTTGATTGTAAGCTCATGAGTTCGATGCAAGCGCCTCTGTTGTTTCATGGGGATTTGACTATTCATGAACGGTATTGCTGGGTGTGTTTCTGTGTTGCTTCATAATCAGATGTTAGACTTTGACGGGTCTCCTTGGAAATGCTTTCTGTGATGTAAGATGTTAATCAGACCAAAGATCAAACTTGCCGCGCTCTTTGGTTTTGTCTTATCTGCCGTCTCTCTTCTGGTGCACTTTCTTCTTGCCAAGCATACAAGTGAAGATTTGGTAACGTTCCATGGCACGGCGGAATTGGGTGGGGATATCCTTCCGATATTAGGGAAACAGGTAGACTTACACGCATTTTATTGTTCTGTTTTTTCATAATTATATATTTTCAATTGTTTGTCCACCAATCGTTTATTTTATTTTTTTCTAAGATGGTCACCATGAGCGATCAATGGCTATGACGGCAACTGTTGTGATTAATTGGGTGGTGCACAAACTCAAAACATCTTGTGTTGAAGCCAATGATCTAAGTAAAAAGGACGAGGGAATTATTAAAAAGTTGTCCTGTGCTGGTGTCTGCCTGTGTCTGCATGTCTGACAGTCATCGATATGGCTTACATATTAAAAGATCTAGTCTTATGTTTAATCATTATTATCTTTTACTTTGGATAATTTTTTTATGAACGATTTCTAAATTTATTAAATTTTCTTTTTTGGGATTTTTTTACACATATTTATAGCACACTATTAAAATATAGTATGTTATAATTTAAATTCTTTGTATTGCACATCAGTGAATCAAATTGTTAACAGCCACTGGGTCTGACACTGCTGCATGTATCAGTGTCCAAATTACTTGGCAGCATTGTATCTTTAGAAAAAAAAATTTCCTGTGTTTGATGTGCAGAGTATTCGGTATAGAAAGTTATGGGGCCCTGTGACTCTTTGGAGACAATACAACCATATCCCAATCCCAGAAGTGGATATCCTGGTAAGGATTGTTCAAAGTTTGATCTCACATTTTACTATACACTATTCTGTGGAATACAAGTTATGTCTTAGTGCCCCATGTATATATCCTTATGTACATACTACTTCGTTCACATATTTTGTGGGACTGCTCACTTGAATTCAGTTAGATGTCCCATTGATGACATTTATACCTGTTGGTGTTTCCTTTTCTTCCAGAGTAATCAGTTTTAGAAATCAGGCATACTTGTGATGTTTTCCAGTGTATGAAGGAAAAAAAAGTTGTGAGGAATCTACTTATTATTATTATTATTATTTTTCTTGTGGTTGGAAACTACTTTTGAGACCTGGATGTTATGCATAAAATTGTAGGAAACAAAATAATAATAATAATAATAATAAGAAAGAAAGAAACAAAGAAAAAGAAAAAGAGAAAAAGAGCAACTAAAGCTAAAACAAATTGGAGACTAACTGAAAAACATGTGAAGGGGAACTCAGTAACAGGTTTAAATTCTCTGCTCTATTAGGTACTCTTCCCTTCATTATATTGGTTCTTTAGTTTCAAGGTGCATAAATATCGTAGTATGGGTTTGAATTTTCTGTGGAGAGGTAGGAGATTTAGTCAAAACACTGCTTTAACCGGGTCGAGCCAGTCTTAATGGTGCCTTTGCCAATGATATGGGTGAAATACTTTCTGCTTATGCAGGTCTGATTGGAAATGCTAACACTGTTAAGTTTGGGTTAGCTGCCTTGTGGACTGTCTGGTGGAGGTTGATCACTCCTTTTTGGATGGAAAAAGACTTGTTTTTTAGTGTGATTCGGTGGCCAAAGGCTTCTCCATATCTTCTTTATCTGTGGTTGAATTACAAGCAATTAATAAGACTCTATCGCGCTGCGCAGTTGGTTGATTTACCCTCCACAGTCGAAGGAATAGTAGTCTGTAAGTTAGCATATTACTTGTGCAAAGTATCGGGTGTAATGCTTAGTTTTGGATCCTGGACTGTTTTTTCTTAATTCCAGCCTATGAAAAATGATTTTCAATTAGATATGAAACAGATATAAAGGTGTATATTCTAGTTCATGTTCTTAATCAGGAGTAAAGATTTGATAATGACTAAATGTTTGTCAAATTAAGAGGACAATTATAGTAGAGCAAATTGGAATGAATTAGGAACCTAGAAGGAAGACTTTGGAATGCAAGTAACTAGGTTTAACAAAGAACCAGTATGTCCACCCCTTGACATAATGCAATGGCATTTTCACACTAGGCTCGAGTGGGGTGGCCTGTGGGCACACTCGGGGTGGGCAACCCATGTGGCTCGTGTGAGGCGAGACCCATGTGAAGTGGGGCCCACGAGGGGGGTTTGGCCAAGGGCGTGACCTAAGCTATAAGACTCCTCGCCAGGGGTGATTAATGCAGGGGCATTTTCACACCGGGCTCGAGTGGGGTGGCCTGTGGGATGCAGAGGCACACTCAAGTGGGCGGCCCGTGTGAGGTGGGTGGCTTGTGAGAGGTGAGACCCATGTGATGTGGGCCCACGAGGGGGTTCGGCCGAGGACCTAATCCATGGGAAGTAAGGTTTGGGCTATGAGATAAAGGGATTGATTTGCCACACTTTATCAATTCGAGCTTTTGAGCAAGTGGCTAGTTGTCCTGCATCGAAGTGGTATCAGAGCAGAAGGTTCTCGTGTTCGAGGCTCCTCACTGGGGGTGATTAATGTGGGCATTTTCACACCAGGTTCAAGTGGGGTCCGACCTGTGTGAGGCGGTTGACTCGTGTAAGGCGAGACCCATGTGAAGTGGGGGCCCACGAGGGGATTCAGCTAAGGACCTAACTCATGGGAAGTAGGGCCTGAGCTATGAGATATAAAGGAATTGATTCGCCATGCTCTATCAGTTCGAGCTTTTAGAGCAAGTGGCTAGTTGTCCTGCGTCATGGCACTCTCTAATCTAGCAGCATAAAGTAGTATGCATTTTTGGGTTGAAATAGTTATATAAATAGAGATGCATAACGATTTTGTTAAGAATGTAAATGAAACTGTTATGCTGTACATTTCAACATGAATTGCAAGCTTAAATTTTGTAAGGCTTAGCCTTGAGGCATCCTAAGCTCTAGGCATGAAGACTTCAGCAACACATGCCTCGAAATCACCTTTGCTTCTTTTGGCAAGGGTACATTGTTATTCTTACCTTGTCGCAGCTTGGTTTTTTGTTTATATTCTTTTATTGTTTCGTTTAAATTTTCATTTTTAAGATTTTTAAGCACTTGTGCTCTTCCCTAGGCTCCCAGCACCAGTTGTACAATCTGTAACTTAACAGCTTATTTGCTTTGGTTGCTGCAGCTCCAAGCAAGCAGAGCAATGGTTTCATCTATGCGAAATTTTTGGTGGATTTGAGAAGATAAGATCTTCCGTAGGTTTCTTTCATCTAGAGAGATTTGCTTTGTTGCAGTTTTTGTTGAGAGTTGGTAACATGTTTGTTCATTTTCTAGATCTGTGATCTTGTCACCATATCCAGGCTTCTAAATGCTACTCTTGTCATTCCGGAGATCCAAGAAAGCACTCGGTTAAAAGGCATAAGGTTTTTCTAGCTAGATTCTTGAGTTGATTCTTCATTTGTTAGCTTTTTAGCACTTGTTCCTTTGTCTGATGTTTCCGTCTCATCATTTGGCATGTTCTGCAGTTCCAAATTCAAGAGCTTTTCTTATCTTTACAACGAGGACCAGTTCATAGCAGCACTTACAAATGATGTAGTTGTCGTAAAGAGCTTGCCTAAAAGTTTAAAAGAGGCAAGGAAAAGGAAAAAGTTCCCTACTTTTACGCCCAAAAAATCTGCGTCTCCAGACTTTTATATTAGAGAAGTCTTGCCGAACTTAAAGAAAGCAAAGGTCGTTGGGTTGGTGATTACTAATGGAGGATGCCTTCAGGGAGAGAGTACTTGTATTTCTATCCGGAGGGATGTGGGCAAATCAATAAGTACATTGAGAATAATGATTTCATCTTCTGTGTTGGTCTTTGTTATAGTTTTGTTATTAAAGGATAAAAAAGGTGTCTTATCAATGAAATTAAGAGTCAATGAACTTATATATATGATTGTATTAGGTGAATTAGGTTTTAAGGTTGTGTTTTAAAAGGATGTGATCAAAAGGTTAGTTCTTCACTAACTCCATACCAGAAATTAAGAGTCAAGACACTTTCATGGTGGTGTAGAAGGTTTTAGTACTATAGAGTTGCACCATGGAAGCAGTCTTGAATATTCTGTTGCCGGTTTACTGGTTAGTATTAGTCCATATGTTTGAACAAGTTCTAAGGTTTGTATGCAAGAGTGTTCTACCATTGATGGTTCCTCCAAATGGTGTACATGTTATCATGTTCTTCAGTTGATTGCACTTGTTACCAAGGGACACTGCCGACTGACAGGCAAGCAAACTTTTTTTTTTGGGGGTGGGGGGGGGGGGGGGGGGGGGGGGGGGGGGGGGGGGGGGGTGGGGGGGTGGTAGCAGCCACCATTAGGGATTTCTGATGTGGCTGATATTGGATTGTTGGAGTTGTTGTTTCTGCCGGATATTTCTTCATGCCCTATGTGATTTGTTTAACTGGTAGTCTGAGATTGTTGGTTCTTTTTCATATTGGCCCGAAATGCTCAACTTTATTGCTCCTCCCTGCTCATTTCAAAACTAACTGTGAATGATGAATGATAGATGAGTGATTGCTATGTTTTGTTCTACTGAGATAAGTGTTTTTTTTTTTTCGGAATGCCTCTCGGTGAATAATGATAGAGGTGGTTTTTCAACACTGATGCTATGCTTGTCTTCTTTGCAGTCCATCCTTCCCCCAAGCATGGGTGAGTATCAAAGACTAGATGTAGGGTGGCCTTTCATGCCCTTCAATTCCGCACTGAAATTCAGGAGCTTGGGCACAAGTGTGCGGAGTAGGACTTAGGAGCATTATTATACTTTTTGGTTTCTTGTTAGCTGTAGAAGTACAGCTGATTGAGCTTGCTATCTTTAGAGGGGAAAGGTAAATCTCCTGTAGGACGCGACCTGTCCTCTCAATTGGCTGCAGCAGGTTGACCAACCCCAGCACCCATGTGCACATGCAAACCCACCCACCACCATCAACACCACCTCAACATTGGCAGCCAATGGTGTAGGCAGGGTTCCGCATCCCGAGGGATACAAGGGCTCATGCTGAAATTTTACAAACTAACGTGACTGTTCTTATTAAAATGATAATTTTGGTCTTCCAAATGTTTGTCATTTAATCATGTGCATTGGCTCCACAGTTTTTTTGTGTGGTGTAATATTTCTCTCATATTTCGACTTTAAAGGTGTCTAAACTCCTTGCGGAAGGCCATGGTTTTATCTTAACACAATTGTAATTTTCTTGGCAATTCCTAAATACATGGAATATCATGCTTAAATGCCTCATAGTTTTCCTTGGTTGAATTTTCTTAATCTCCCATGTTTTGTCAAGAAAAGTTGTCCTTTTGAAAATGGGGAATTCTACTTGCAGTTGCAGTGCACATCTACAAGTGCCAAACATAAAAGCACCCTGCAATGCTGATGCACACGTGTGAGATCCAGGCATGCACACATGTGCCTTGCTTAGAGAATAAGCTGATCCACCCACCAGTGGAGTCGCACTTGTCCAAAAAAAGTGGGTGCCTATAAAGGAGAACCAATGGTCCATATTTCAACTGCATTTGTAGCCACCTGAAGAGTGGACCAGCCCGATTCTTTGGCTAAGATATGTTCACATGGGTCTCTCCCTATAAAAACCCTCGATCTCATACATGCATGTCGTGTTGGCACATGGGATGCTTGTGTCTTCCATGTACAGTGCAATAGGGTGGCAAATGAGCAGGACCGAAGCAGGCCCAAGTCCAGTGCATGAGCTAAGGATCTCAATCCAGGTCCAGACCAGTCCTTGATCTAAGTTGGGCTAGGCTAGGCCCATCATCCAAATTCCAAATACTCAAATCTGCTAATGTTAAATAAGTCAGGCCAGGCAAGAACCACCATCCAAACACTCAGCCCACTGATGTTAAATAAGTAGGGATGGGTCTCTGTGTCAGGCCTTTAATGCAAGCCCATGTCTGGCTCAATTAAATTCAGACCTAAACTCAGGTTCATTCCCACCCATGGGCATTGAGGCTCACCCAAAGTAGGCTGGACTTAGGCTGGGCCAGCCCATCCAATTTGCTTCCCTGTGTGCAGATGAGCATCTGCAAGTGGCATCCCTCATGGACATGTAGATTACCTTAGAGCATCAGATATTGTGTGATATTATTCAAGTGGCAGTTGTGCTTGTGCAATCTATCCCTAATGGTTGGTTGCCTGCATTTGGTTAATCTGAGTTTCCAGGATGCGAGGTTTGGGCCAACCTTACCTGGCTTTTCACCCTGGCCTACTGAGAGACAAGTTGGCATATCATGGCTGTGCAGAGCTCTTTCAGGTTCTCTCTCTGAACTACTGCTTTCTTACACTATTTATCTATACAGTTTGTTCAAGGCTTTATGTGGTCATTATTTTAGAAGATTTGCAGCATGAAGAATTGAAAACTGCTCTCTCTCTCTCTCTCTCTCTCTCTCTCTCTCTCTCTCTCTCTCTCTCTCTCTCTCTCTCTCTCTCTCTCTCTGCAATGATGAAATTATGACTACCCATCACAATACGAAGAATTGGAAGACTGCCTTTGTCGTTTTATACAGTTCTGTTTTGTTTTTTTGTTTTTTTTTTAATGAATAAAAAAAATCATGGATTTCATCTGCAATGATGAAATTATGACTACCCAGCTTATTTTCAATTGTTTTTCATGCTTTTCCTGACTCTGGTTTGTTAATGTATACCGGTCTAGGATGTGCACACAGAACTTATACAATACCGAAGGGCGGAAATGATCAAACAAGAGATCATTCAGGAAGAACTTACCATTGATTCCAGGGTGCAAAAAAGGAATGGATCGTGCCCTCTCATGCCTGAAGAGGTGAATTTAGTATCACACTTAGCATTGTTTTTATTCTTGTTGTTATAACATATTCAAAGCTGACTGTCATCCATTTTCTATATCATTTTGTTGGGTGTCTCATCTTTGTTTTCGGGATAATGTCTTTTACATCTTTTTCTTTGCCTTTTCGTGTTATCCTAAAAAAAAAAAAAAAAAAAGAACAAAAAAAAATCAATCAAACTAATTAAAGGGTATCGTCAATGGAGACCTTGATGAGATTTGAAATGCGTATAAATTTTCATGTCTGATATCCTCTTCTTTCTAAACTGCAGTTGCTTATTTTCAAATTGCATTAAAATGATATAGACTAATTGTTTTAGTGTTAAAATAAAAATTTATCATATGAAAGTTCATGTAGGGCCTGTTTGATAAGTGGGAATCCACAGAAACAAAAAAAAAAAAGAATTCATAATCATTATCTGATGATTATTTCCAAGGTACTATTGAGAAATGGATCCCAATGGATTCAATTTTAGTGTTATGTTTGATTTGCAAGTGGAAATTTCCAATTCATCTCACAATGAACACCTTGAATCTTGTGCTTAAGAATTGTGAAAGCAAAAAAGTGTAATGATTACATCATGGAATCCATGGTCATCTTGCAAATCAAATAGGAGAAAAGGTTATGTCAAGGGAAAACTACTTTTCCTTTGTTTTACCTCTGATCAAACAGGCCCATGGTGTGTATCTATGCTACTTTAGAAAGGGGGCCTCTCCAGTGGTACCACTACCACTGTAAGCTAAGATGGTATGGGGCAAATGTAGGGCCCACATGACGTGTTCACAAAATCCAACCCATCCATCGGATGTGTCACCCCAAAAATACTCTCAGTGCCCAAAAGTAATGCGGATTCAAAACTCAGGTGGGCCACAACATAGGGACAAGTTGGGAGGGGATGCTCACCCTCGATTTGCATGGGGTGACCACCTGTTTCTTATGTGGAATCCAGGCTGTTTGCACCCTTCATCTGGCCTGGATGAAGGGTTAGACTAGAATTCAGGTGGTGGTGAAACTCAGATGGGCCCTTGTGAAAACAACTTGTTCCCTATGTTGTGGCCTACTTGAGTTTTGTATCAAGCTGATTTTTGGGTCCTGGGGGTTATTGAGCTGACGCATCTGATGGACAGGTTGGAGGTGATATATACATGATGTGGGCCCCACATCTGGCCGTTGCCACTGTAAACTTAACAGTGATAGCAGTATCACTGGAGCGCACCTCTTTTAGAAATGGCTATGGAAACTCCCAACCTAAGGATTAACTTCAAATCTCCTTAGCCTGCTATGGATCCAATAGATATCATGCTTTGTGGACTAACCAATAGGCCTTAAGAGTTATTGAGTAATACATTTATGATCTCTATATATTGTCTGGCAGTTGGTTGGGATTTGTGCTGCTGACCCCAATTATTTGAGATAAGGCTTAGATGATGATGATGATCTCCATTTTTCTTGATGGGGGGAAATAGGTACTTATGCAACTGTCTAGCCTTTGATCTGTGTATAGCAGCCATTGTCTACTGCCGGTGGTGGCCACCTCAAGCTGGTGTTATCTTTTTGTATTTTTAGGTTTAGATTAACTTCAACTGTAGCATTTTGCCCATCCATTAAATAAAATAGGGATGTAAGAAACACTGTCAGGCGTGAGGAGATGAAACTCCTCTTCTCCAAAAAATGGGGTCATTTTACTTGAATGAGTTGTACCTACAAAAAGTGTCATCTTTAGAACTCGGTCATTCCTCGTTGTGGGTTTCTAGTCTTCTAACATTCAATGATGATGTTCATTCCCATGATTGCAGGTAGGACTTCTCCTTAAAGCAATTGGCTATTTGCCTGAAACAAAAGTATATGTGGCGGGTTCTGAGATATTTGGTGGGCAGCGGGTTCTGATCCCACTACGTGCCATGTACCTCAACTTAATGGATTATACTTCTTTATGTACTAAAAAGGAGCTATCTGATTTAGTTGGCCCGGAAACTCCTCTTCCTTTGGAAATGCCATGGTTTCCCCCACCCAAAAGTGAGAAGCAACTGATTGAAGAATGGAACAAGGCCGGTCCTCGTCCCCGGCCTCTTCCTCCACCACCCGCCAGGCCAATTTATCAGCATGAGAAGGAAGGTTGGTATGGTTGGATTACTGAGACTGACACAGAACCGGACCCTTCGCCCATGGATCTTAGAATGAAAGCACACCAGCTTCTTTGGGATGCTCTTGATTATATTGTCTCTGTGAAAGCAGATGCATTCTTTCCAGGATTTCACAGTGATGGTAGTGGATGGCCAGATTTTTCGAGCTTGGTCATGGGGCACCGCTTGTATGAAAGGCCCTCTGCTAGAACATATCGTCCAGACAGGTAACATCGATAAAAACTTTGATCTCTTTGGTTTTATTACTATAAATATCATTATTATTTTGAAAATATAAAGGCATACTTCAAAAGTTACGAAACAATACACTTCATTGTGTCGGTTTCTTAATGTGGCATAGGGGTGCAACTTGGGCTGGTTAGGTTGGACCGATGGTCAACCCAAGCCCAACCCGACCTCAAGAGGACCCAACCTGATCCGAATTCCAACCTGAGGTTCCGAATCCGAACCCAAATTGAATTCCTCTATACTCGACCCAAACCACCCTGACCCAACCCAAATAATTGCGATTATCCCCAACCCAATCCAAAATTTCTCAGCCCGAACCCAACCTGAGGACCTTGACAAGCCAACCTAACCTAACCTGAGCTCAGGTTGGTTTAATTGGGTTCGGGTTGACCTGAACCCAAGTTGCAGCCCTAATGTGGCATCAAGGGTCAGTTGATTTTATCCATGGTTGGGTTTTGGGAGTTTATGGCATTTGCTTGGCCTTGGGAAGCCATTGTGTTTCTAGAACTGCAATTACTGGGATTGCAATTGCAATTTGGGCATTCTACCCTTGGTTGCTCTTTGTTCTTTCCAGCTCAGGTTTCAATTGCTTGAAAAGTCAGGAAACCTCTCCTTAGTCCTGAATTTTAGGAACCGACAGAAGTATTACCTCAAATACCTTTACATCTTTGCTATAGTTACTTCAATAATTTCCTTGTACCTGAGAATCTATGCATCCTTTTTCTTTGTTGTCTTTCATTATTTATTTTTTTCTATTTTATACAGATAGGCTACATTCGGTTGCTCGATTGAATTGCATTGCAACATTTCAATTCAATAGACCAAATTGGGGCTATTCCCACCCCACTCATGATTAGTGTCAAGCCCCTCAATTGTAATAACTATCATTTCACATGCTACTTCCAATGGACCAACTTGCACTTAGGGGTTTGGTTGTCATTATGAATTAAAATCAGGCCACACCCGCGTTGGTTGTTCCTCAATATTTCAATTCAATAAAAGAGTAAATGATCAAAATGGGGCTAACCCCTCTAAACTCATAATTAGGAGTGAGCCCCCAAATTGTAGTTTCTATCATTTCACATGCAGTTTCAAATGCACCAACTTGCCATTAGGGTTTTGGTTGTTTCTTTAGAGAGAGAGAGAGAGAGAGAGAGAGAGAGAGAGAGGAACAAGAACAGGAACTTCAATAATTTATTTTAGATATTCTGTGTGCGCTGTTATTTGTGATATTATTATTTATTAACCTAGTGGTAGTTGTGACTTTTATTTTTGGTTTTTTTACCAGGAAATTTCTCACCCAAATGTTTGATGATATTCATGATAACCTGTATCATCCAAAGCGCAATTGGACAGTTGCAGTGCGGGAACACCTTAACAGAAGTTTGAACGTGGAAGGCCTAACAGTGGAGTCTGTAGCATCAAAACCAACCTCATTCCTTTCGCATCCATTACCTGAATGCTCCTGCAGAACAACACCCATATCTCCCGGAACTCCTGAACAAGTGAAGGGCAGGGACGGCAAGTTGTTGTATGGAGGTGAGGACGAGTGCCCCGAATGGATGAAGCGCAGCCTCGAATCGATTTCATTGAAGCTGAAATTAGCGGAAGATGAGGGCGTTGACGAAAGTGATTCTCAGGAAGACAATGTGGATGTGGATGAGCAGGAGTCGGATGATGGGGGCAGAGAAAATCGGCCGTTGGAGCAAGACGAGGAGATGGATCCTGACGATTAGAATGTAGATGTTACACACATACATGGTCATGGAATTTTTTTTTTTCTTTTTTACTTTTTTGCCGGCTTTGATTCTTCAACTTCCTTTCGGCTACATGAGGTTGTTACATAACTGTTCATATTGCTCTCCTTTAGAAACAAAAGCCAAGCCCAAAAGGCTGAAACCAGTATGGCTCATTTTGAAAATTCAAAAGTCATTCTTTTGTAGAGGAGTGGACGGTCCACAGATTTTTATTTTTAATGGTCTTGATCAACCAGTCGGATTTTGTAGCTTTGGGATGGTGTATGTATCCTATGTGAATGCAAGCCAATTCACCCGAGGAGAGATGTAAATGGATTTTGAGATCTGGGTCATTCATTAGCTGGGGCTTGTCATGGACATGACCTTGCCCAAAAATCAGGCTGCCCCACTTATCAGATTGGCTGCACATATGAGAAGATTAGATGATCAAGAAAGAACACCAACTGTCTTCCACCGTACTGTATCCTTTGGTAGGGTCCACCTGAGTTTTGGATCTGCCTTATGTTTGGGCTCATGTCCTAAACTTAGCTGGCGCCAGACATCAAGGTGGGCCTCATGGATGACAGATCTGCCAGTAACCCTCACAGATAAAGAGGGTTACTGGCGACTTCAGTCTTTGACCCTGGGTCATCTTCCAATGATCCAAACCGTTTATATGATGGGTGGGTCTCATTTTGTACTGCGGAAATTAGAAAAAATATATAATAAAATAGAAGCACTGAATTGGATTATTTCAACCCTTTCATGATTAAGCTATTTCGCGTTGATAATGAAAGGTCACCATGTAAGGAAAAAGGTTGAAATATTTTTAAGTGGAGAATTTTTTTTCTGTGGCATCCCATCGTTTTTTTTTTTTAAAAAAAAACCCAAATCCAACTGCTGGAAGGCATGTATCTTATCCCGATGCGTCGGGATGTAATAGAATTCAGAACCGACGCCATGATATGTGTTTTATCCACGCCGTCTATCCATTTTTCGGGATCATTTCAGGGCATGGGCCTAAAAATAGTCAGATCCAAAGATCAAAGTGGATCATATACCTAGATGAAGGAAAAATACAATATCAGCTTGATCCAAAACTTTTGTGGCCCCAAGGAGATTTCAATGGTAAGTGTTAAATCCCCAATGATTTATGTCGTGTGGTCTGCTTGAGCTTTTGATACGCCTAATTTTTCGTTTCATGCCCTAAAATGATCTGGAAAAATGGATGGACGGCATGGATAAAACATGGTGGGGCCCTAGAGCTTTTCCACGTAGACGAAGTCGTTAGTAACGACTAACGACTTTGGTGCTGCCTGTGGTGGCGATGTACTTTTTCCCATGGATAAAGTGTCATTTTCATGTACCTACTCGAGGTTGAGTGGGTACACTTGTTTTCCAACATTCACTAAAAATGGGACGCCGATTTCCTGCCAAACGCTATCGCAAGAATTCCCTGTTTTCTGTGGGCCGACTGCGATGATGTTTGTGAGAAAGCCATCTTTTTCGAGCTCTTTCCAGGACATGCGACCAAAAATAGGGTGTATCCAAAACTTAAATGGGCCAGACGAGATGAAATAGTTGGGATTTAGTGGAATTTAATGACCACCGTTGAAACATTTATAATGCCACAAAAGTTTTGTATGGTTTAAGTTCTTGTTGTTTTCACTTCATTTCAGTGAAAATGACGTTATAAATGATTTGGATGGAATATAAACATCAAGGTAGAGCATAAGAAGGTTTAAACGTTAGGCATTCCTTTCCCCACTGTTTCATCTCGTATGGCCCACTTGAGTGTTGGATCCTCCTCATTTTTGGTCGAATGTCCTAAAATAAGCTCCAAAAATGGATGGACATGTTGGATTTCTCACAAACATCATAGTGGGCCCACCCAAAATCCTTGCGCAATAACTGCTTTGATAATCCGCACTCTGGAAACCTACGTGGGGTGACCTTGATGTTTGTGAGAAATCCACCCCGTCCATCTGTTTTATGAGCTCATTTTGGGACTTAGAGTCCAAAGGTGAGCAGATCCAAAACTCAAGTAGGCCACAATAATGTTGGGATGCCTTGCACAAACCTTAGGATCTAGCCTCCCGAAACAAACCAGAATTATGGATAATAAAGCAATGAAATAAATCAAAGCATCAATCACAACACACACAAGAGATTTTTACGTGGAAAACCCTCAAAGAGGTAAAAATCACGGGACCTCGTCCAGATCAACAATCCACTATGAAGTAGAACGTTACAATCTTCTTCACTCACACAGGAGTGGATAAACAATAAGAGAAATAGAGAAAACGGAGAGATCTAACCGATTAAGAGGACATAGAAGCGCTGAGATGTAGATTGCACAGTAGAGAACCTTCACGAGCAGAACCTCCCTTCTATAAGCTTCCTCTCTCTCTTTCTCCCTCTCTCTCACCTTTGATAGTCCTAAACCCTTTAGGAAATACCTTGTAAAGCTTTAGGAAACCCTCTTGCTATTTTTTGATGCCTAGAAAAACCCTAGGCAACCCCTTTTATAGTTTTGGGAAACTCCTTTCCGCATCCCAGTTGCGAAAGGACTCAAATCCGCAGTTTCGCGCAAAATCGCGGAACAAACTGCGTAACCTACGAGTAGTCCTGGAAATTCCAGGACTGGTCTTAGCCTCCTACGACTGGTCGTAGCTCACCTACGACTGGTCGTAAACCACCTACGACCGGTCGAAGCTCACCTACGACTGGTCGAAGACCTCCGAAAAAAACAACACGAACTCGCTGGACTTTGAGTCGTGCCAGGGCTCGAACCTACGACTGGTCGAGCGCCTCCCACGACCGGTCGAGCGGGGCTCAGGACCGGTCGAAGACGGGGGAAAAAACTCCATCAAATCTCCCCCTTTTTGACCCAGGAGGGATCCACCTTCTTCAAGCCAGCCAGGTTTCTACAAACCTCAAACTTGCCTTTGAGCAAAGCCTTGGTCATCATGTCTGACCCATTATCATCCGTGTAGACCTTCTCAAGCTGTAACACCTTTTGTTCCAAAGTATCCCTGATCCAGTGATACCGAATCTCTATGTGCTTCGACTTGGAATGCTAACTTGGATTCTTGCTTAAGTGTATAGCACTCTGACTATCGCAATAGACCACGTGCTCCTCCTGCTTCAGGCTAAGTTCCTGTAGGAACCTCTTCATCCAAAGCATCTCCTTACATGCCTCTGTGACTGCAATATACTCGGCCTCTGTCGTCGACAATGTTACGACCTTCTGTAGCTTGCTCTACCAAGAGACTGCTCCCCCTGCAAACGTGAACATGAACCCCGATGTAGACTTCCTGGAGTCTATGTCACCTGCCATATCTGAATCAGTGTAGCCCTCTAACACAGGTTTACCGTCACCATAGCATAGGCTCAACCTGGATGAGCCTCTTAGATACCTCAGTATCAACTTTACCGCTGCCCAATGCTCTTTGCCAGGATTGGCAAGATACCGGCTGACAACACCAACCGCATATGCTATGTCTGGGCGTGTACACACCATAACATACATCAAACTTCCTACTACTGACGCGTAGGGTATTTTCTGCATCTCTTCCACCTCTTCCTTCGTCTTGGGACACTGCCTGTCGCTCAATCTGAAGTGACCATCCAGTGGAGTACTGACCGGCTTTTCTGCATTCATATTGAACCGCTCTAGGACTTTTTCAATATACCGCTCTTGTGACAGCCAAAGCTTCCTGCTGCTTCTGTCACGGGTTATCTCCATTCCTAGGATCTGTCTAGCCGGGCCCAAGTCTTTCATCGCAAAAGACTTGCCCAACTCCTGTTTCCGCCTGTCAATCTTCTTGATGTCTTTTCCCATGATGAGCATGTCATCAACATATAACAGCAGAACTAAGAAATCACCGTCTGAGAACTTACGCGTGAACACACAGTGGTCCGACTCCGTTCTGTCATACCCATGCTGTAACATGAACGAATCGAACTTCTTGTACCATTGCCGTGGAGCTTGTTTCAGCCCATACAAGCTCTTCCTCAGCCTACACACCATATGCTCCTTGCCCTTGACTTCGAACCCCTCTGGTTGGTGCATGTAGATCTCTTCTTCCAGGTCACCATGGAGAAAGGCAGTTTTAACATCTAACTGCTCTATCTCCAGATCCATGCTAGCCGCCAACCCAAGCAACACCCGTATGGATGTCATCTTCACCACTGGTGAGAATATCTCCTCGAAGTCTATACCTTTCCTCTGACCAAACCCTTTCACCACAAGTCTGGCCTTGAACCTTGTCTGTGAATTCTTCTGCTCAATCTTCTTCCTGAACACCCACTTGTTGCTCAGAGCTTTCTTGCCCTTAGGCAGTTTCACCATGTCATAGGTGTGGTTCTTATGCAAGGATTCCATCTCCTCTTGCATAGCTTTCAACCACTCCCCCTTATGCTCGTCGGCTAGGGCCTCAGAATAATCTTCTGGCTCTCCCCCATCGGTTAGCATAATGTACTCATGCGGCAAGTACCTCTTGGACGGCTGTCTGTCCCTAGATGACCTCCTCACCTGTGGCTCAACAGGTGGATCAAGTGGGGGCTGCTCCCCTGGTCCATCTTCTGAAGGAACTCCCTCGTCCTCTGCACCTTGCTGTACTCCCCCGTCATCAGGCACCACGGGAGGAGTAATCGGATCCATGTCCTCTAGCTCACCTGAACTAGGCTGGGTTCTTCTCTGGCTTACCAATGTCTTCGATACACTGATCTTCAAAGAAAACCACATCTCTGCTCCTGACGAGCTTCTCTTCGGTCGGATCCCATAACCTGTAACCGAATTTTTCATCACCGTACCCTAAGAACACACACTGCCTTGATCTTCATATCGAGTTTGGACCTCTCGTCCTTTGGTACGTGAACGGATGCCCTGCATCCAAACACCCTGAGATGACTGTACGATGGATCATGTCCAGTCCACACCTTCTCAGGCACTTCTCCATTCAACGGGGCTGATGGAGCCCTGTTGATCAAATACACCGCCGTGCGCATTGCTTCTCCCCAGAACGTCTTGGGCAACTTCGCATGGGATAACATGCATCTGATTCTCTCAACAATGGTGCGATTCATTCGCTCAGCTATACCATTATGTTGGGGGGTCTTGGGAACCGTCTGTTCATGCCGTATACCCTGGGACTTGCAGTACTCGTGAAAGTCGCCAATGTATTCACCACCATTGTCAGTGCGGATGCACTTCAATGGTCTACCTGTCTCTCTCTCGACCATAGCATGAAACAATTTAAACACACCAAAGACCTCGTCCTTGGATTTCAAAGCATAAACCCAAACCCTCCTAGATGCATCATCTATAAAAGTAACAAAATACAATGCCCCACCCAAGGTTTTTGTCCTCATAGGACCACAAACATCAGAATAAACCAAATCTAATGCATGCACTTTATTAACATGAGAAGCAGTTTTAACGAATGAAACTCTATGCTGTTTCCCTGATAAACAATCAAGACAGATTTTAAGAGGCATACCTGTCACGTCTGAAGGAGCTGCTTCTTTGCTAGTACCTGAAGCCCTTTTTCACTCATGTGGCCTAGACGCCTGTGCCATATGTCAAATAGCTGAATCTTCCGCTGCGTTCAACCCACCCTTGCATACACTGACACTTGCCTTGTACAGGGTGCAACACTTTTTTCCTCTGGCTGCGATCAACGAACCCTTGATGAGCTTCCAGCGCCCACCAGCGAACCGGCTTTCATAGCCATCATCATCCAACCTTCCCGTTGACATCAAGTTGAGGCGAAGGTCTGGGATATGCCTCACATCCCTGAGAACCAATGTGCAGCCCACATCAGTTTTCACACAAATATCACCAACTCCCACGATCTTTGATACGCCAGAATTTCCCATCCTCACGGTCCCTAAGTCGCCTGACTTGTAGCTTGTGAAGAAGTCCCTGTGCGGAGTCGCATGAAAAGAAGCTCCTGAGTCAATCACCCAATCGGTGTCCTGACTCGTATCTGTAAGACACACATCATGATCTGATGAGAGAATAATAACAACGTCGCCATCTGAAGCGACCGCAGTGGAATCTGATTCATCTTCATTCCCTTTTCCTTTCTTGTCGTTCTTACGACATTCATGCTTATAGTGGCCCTTCTTGCCACAATTCCAGCATTTAACATCTTTTCTGTTGCTCGACTTGCCTCTTGATTTATCTCAGGCCTTCCCCCCTTCTGTTCTTTCCTCTTCCCCGTTCCTGCGTCACAAGAGCCTCTTGCTGAGTAGACCCCTGAGACTTCCTCCTTGTCTCCTCATAAAGAGACAGCTAGTTACCTGTTCCATGGATATCTTCCCGTCTGGCGCGGAGTTACTTAGAGACACCACCAATGTCTCCCAACTGTCAGGCAATGAACTAAGCAATAGTAAAGCCTGCAATTCATCATCCAGGACCATCTTCATAGAGGTGAGTTGGTTCACTATATTGCTGACCTCATTCATGTGCTCGGCCACAGAACCACCATCCTTGAACTTGAGATTCACAAGTCGCCTTATCAGAAATATCTTATTACCGGCTGTCTTCCTCTCATACAGCCCTTGTAATTTTAGCCATAGGCTAGCGGCTGAGGTTTCCGTAGACACATGGTGGAACACAGAATCATCCAGCCATTGTCTAATAAACCCCACCGCCTTTCGGTCCATCTTCTTACAATCATCATCAGTCATATCCTTGAATTTTGCTGATATGCCTGAGATTGGAGAATATAGGTGTAACAGCCCGAAATTTTCACGGCCAGAGTTTGTACTCGTGCCCGAGGAAACCGGGTGTTACAGTTGGTATCAGAGCCCAAGAATGAGATTAACTGGGCCTGAGGGGAGTGGACCACCCTAAACTTTAGGCGAATAGGACAGAATCTTCAATCAGATATCTATACTTAAGTGCTACTTCTTAAAGCAGTAGGAAGTTGAAAGAATTAGAAACCCACCTTTAAGTTCCCCAAATTGAAATGATAGGTTAGACATGGAATCCTAAAACTCTGAATCTAAGTCCCCGTCAACCTCTCTCTAGAGAATTTTTAAATCCATTGTCCTCTAGTCCGATTAGGATACTCGGCTCTCACCCGAGAGGCCCGGGTTCAAACCCCAATAACGGAACCACAATCAGGAACGGCGTAGGGGGACAAATTCAAATTTACCAAATCTCGGGGTCGAGATTTTGCTTAAGGGGGTAGAGTAGAGATGTAAGCATCCCGAACATATAGAATTTTACGCACGTCTAGACATGTAGGGGTCTGCTCCACGAAATACATTGAAAACGAATAGGTGGGAATGTTAGGAACAATTAACTTTTAGGTAGTATCTTCAATAATTAGGATGCGTAGCGGAAGTGTAGTGGGCCATGTGAAATTTTCCCTTACAAGAATATAAGATTTTGGGATATTTTGTGACATCTAAGACAACCCAGGGATTTTGGATGGATGGACCTATAGTCATGTGAGATTTACAAGGTTTGACTTAAATTCTAAGTCCTAGAAAATCTCAAAAGATTCCGACGCCCTGATCAAGTAAAGGATCGAGATTCCATAGGATTACGAATTGATACCAGTAAATCCTCTGTACTGCGCAGACAAAGGACCTGTGTATCGGGCTCGAACCTACTACAACCATTTATCCATATCACCTGGAAACAAGATATTAGGAATCCTTAGAGACATAAAAGATGACTTTTACATTAAAAATACTAAATTTCGGGGGCGAAATTATGTTTAAGGGGGGTAGATTGTAACGCCCCGAACTTTTCAATACTCGAGTATTGAAAGTTCTCGAGCGTTACCTGAAATTTTACTTATATATTGCATGTGTACGATACCAATTCGACAATCCTAGCCTTACATCCTCGCCCTGACACAAACCTAACCGTTAGGAATGACCCTCATTCATAAATTAAGCCATCTAACCGTTGATTTCTAAGAAGGACCATCCATCGCATGATTTGACGAAGTACCTTCCCACGAAGGGCACGACGAATAACTCCCTATCCGTAGTGATTTAGATATACATTTATTCATAAAAATTTCTTAGAGACGTGCCCATAACCATGTGGACCCATTGGATTTCCCAAAACTCACAGATCAGCAATAATTACGGAAATGCCATTGACCTGTACCCCTGAATTCCAATTCACGTAGTTCTCATTATCCGTTTTATGTGAAATTTTATACCAGGCCTAATTATCATAAATTAACCGTACACATCAAGTTTCAGCCTTAGATCATAGTAGATTAACTACTTGACCTCTACATCCGTTCGTGTACTTATCAGATCAAAATTCTGATCCGTTCATCTTGTTCGTCACCTGTGAATATGCTTAACCCACCATCAGAATTATGATCGAGAAGAAACTCACACACGTGAATAAAACACTTTAATCTGACTATACATATGCTCTACCCCTAATTACTCCAGAAACTCACTTTATGCCCATCCACTTACGGAACTGACCGTACATCCACCTATATACAATGTCAGAGTGTTAATCATCAGGCTTCCTTATATTTAGTGAGTCATCTGACTATCCATCATGTCTGGATCCGCCACATGGGCGCCCGAATATTGGGATGAATCAGTATTTTGAAGATCTTAGAATACAGGTCCAAACCACCCGACAACTTATCAATCAGAGGTGTACAAATGTTATTTTAAATTTTAAAGTGTGTTAGCCATTAAGGAGCATCTTGGCCATCCGTAATGGATCAAGGCCCAATTTTAACCTATTGAGAGGAAGGGAAAGATCCGGCAACTGTCGCCAGATTACCTGTCGTGTAGCAGAGAAAGAAAGGAAAGAAAGAAAAGAAAAAAAGAGAAAAGGGAAAAAGAAGGAAAGAAAAAGAAAGAAAAGAAAAGAGAGAGAGAAATAAAAGAGAAAGAAAAGAAAAGAAAAGAAAAGAAAAGAAAAAAAGAGAAAGAAAAGGAAAAAGAAGGAAAAGTGAAGAAAGTAGCTGAGTTGACTCACAGAGTTTGAGTCGAGGCCATTTAAGTAGGTTCAGGTCAGCAAATTATCCTTATCCCTTAATCCTACACTACCTTCTTTCAGCCTTTCCTGCCTTTCCTGATGACTCAGTAGAAGAGCTTGCCAAGAGTTGGAAAGAAAATACAGAGTTTCGCATGGTATAAAACTCCTAACAACCACTTTAGTTGAATTTAAAACAAGCAAATCTAAACAGACCAAGACATTTAAACCTAGAAGATATTCAGACAACAGGTGAGGGTTTTATCCTTTAAGCTTACAGTAATTTAAGTTGATTTATCTGTCATGCCTTTAGATGTCTTCCTGTATTTTATTTGTCTTCATATTATTTTGGCTTTTATATTGCCTTTACATGTATTCCTTTCATACATCAATTTGAATCTTCCATATTATTATATGTTTCACCATCAATTATGGCCTTTTTCGTACCTTTTACGATATGAATTATCATGTATTCCATGTTTATATGTCCATTGGGAATTATCCTATCAATTGATTATTGGACCTTTTGGGATTATGACTTGATGTCAAATACAAGAGAATTTCTCTGAATTCATGTGAGGCCATGGGTACAAGCCTTGCCCTGCCTTGCCCATTACTGAGTTGGCTCTGCCACTTGTCTTTATATTTGAGTTGGCTATGCCACTCGTCTCTTTATTTGAGTTGGCTCTGCCACTCATCTTTTTGAGTGGACCATTGTCACTCTCCTCTTGTTATGTTGGCCATTGTCACTTTTGCTGAGTTGACCATTGTCACTCTTCTCTTTATCATATTGGCATTGTGCCGTCTATCTTTAAAGGCATGGGCATGTGTTTTGTTATTCTAGAACCTCCATGATTCAGTTTATATTCTTCATGATTTAGCTATATTCTTTATAAGTGCAAGTGATGTGTTAAGAGGTATCACGATTAGTGAATCGATTACCTTATCATGGACGTAATGCGTTACGGGTAGCGACCCTCTTGGTCGACACGTAAATCCGTGGGTTGGTTGGCGTGGTGCACAATCGATGTATGTAAATCGGCATACGTGTTACATCAACTTTTCGGGATTGGATGTCGCAATTAGTCGCTCCATGAACACATCGTGTTACGTAAAAATCCCCAACCGCGTGTTTGTTGCTTTGAGATGTTCGCATAAATCCACGTTAGCGTTGGCCATGCCGGCGAATATCCGTAGTTATGGGATGCGGGTCGAGTCGGGTTTCCTATGAATTATATTCTACATTGTGACGATCACTACGTATGATGAGCCGCACACACTATGCTAGGCATGCATCTCATGTAGGTTGTTTGCACATACGGATATCTTATGTATTAGACTAGGCGTATCAGTGCCCCTTACTTTACCTGTTATGAACCTCTTGAATTGTTGTTAATCTTAAAGGATAACCTTCACTATGAGTAGGGCATTGACCCTCTCCCAACCTTACAGATTATGCAGGTGACGTACAGATTAAAGACTTAAAGAACTACTTCCTTAAAGAAGATCACACTGAAAGAATATGAAGACAGCTTTTTACTTAGTTTTATATATCCGATGTGAACTCTGATGTTGTAACGAACCTCCCATTATGAGGCCTTGATTATTCCTTTTATTCTGGTGACCTATAATCAATACAGTTAATTTCCCTCTTGTGAATGTTACCTCCATGAATGTATTTGGATGTAAGCAAACGAAAAAAAATAAGGTGCGATTTCAGAACATCCAGTTGTACATTAATAACACCCGGTTTCCTCGGGCACGAGTACAAACTCTGGCCGTGAAAATTTCGGGCTGTTACAATAGGTCCTTGCAATAAAGCAAGTCCTCCATCTTAGCCTTCCATATGGTCCAGTTAGAACCATTGAGGCTGATCATCCTTGAGCCACCTTCCATAATTCAAAATCAATCCTACCTGTTCAATGAACCTGGCTCTGATACCACTTGGTTGGGATGCCTTGCACAAACCTTAGGATCTAGCCTCCCGAAATAAACCAGAATTATGGATAATAAAGCAATGAAATAAATCAAAGCATCAATCACACACCACACAAGAGATTTTTACGTGGAAAACCCTCAAAGAGGTAAAAACCACGGGACCTCGTCCAGATCAACAATCCACTATGAAGTAGAACGTTACAATCTTCTTCACTCACGCAGGAGTGGATAAACAATAAGAGAAATAGAGAAAACGGAGAGATCTAACCGATTAAGAGGACATAGAAGCGCTGAGATGTAGATTGCACAGTAGAGAGCCTTCACGAGCAGAACCTCCCTTCTATAAGCTTCCTCTCTCTCTTTCTCCCTCTCTCTCACCTTTGATAGTCCTAAACCCTTTAGCAAATACCTTGTAAAGCTTTAGGAAACCCTCTTGCTATTTTGTGATGCCTAGAAAAACCCTAGGCAACCCATTTTATAGTTTTGGGAAACTCCTTTCCGCATCCCAGTTGCGAAATGACTCAAATCCGCAGTTTTGCGCAAAATCGCGGAACAAACTGCGTAACCTACGACTAGTCCTGGAAATTCCAGGACTGGTCTTAGCCTCCTACGACTGGTCGTAGCTCACCTACGACTGGTCGTAGACCACCTACGACCGGTCGAAGCTCACCTACGACTAGTCAAAGACCTCCGAAAAAAAATAACACGAACTCGCTGGACTTTGAGTCGTGCCAGGGCTCGAACCTGCGACTGGTCGAGCGCCTCCCACGACCGGTCGAGCGGGGCTCAGGACCGGTCGAAGACGGGGAAAAAAACTCCATCAAATAAAGGAAAAGAAGGTAGGGAAATTCCCACCCTTAACTCCTCCTAGGGTTGACAGTGATCTTTACATGCCATCCATACTGTTCATAACGTCATTCCTGCCGGGATGACCTGAAAACATAAATATTAGCCTCATTCAAAACTCTCGTGACCTTACAAATATTTCAAATGTGGACGTTGATTCTCACGTTTTCAGCCCACTTGAGTATTGGATCCAGGTTAATTTTGGCCAAATGTTTTAAAATGAGTTAACAAAATAGATGGACAGGTTTAATTTATCACAAACATCACGGTGGCCCCACCTAGGTTCCAAGCACAGTAAGTTACTGCTAAAGGTTTTCACAGGAATTCCGCATCCCATTTTTAACCCAGAGTTCCTGCCTAGGTAACTTAGGTGGGGCCACCTTGATGTTTGTGAGAAATCCACTCCATCCATCCATTTTGTGAGCTAATTTTAGGATATAAGGAAAAAAAAAAGTGCCAGATCTTAAGTGGTGTAAGCGTGCGTGAGTGTATGTGCAGTGTTAAAAAAATAAGACTTGATGAATTCCATGTTAGCCCATGTAAAAATCATTTATTCATGATAAAAGTATCTAATTTCATTCACTTTTAATAGTTATGCATTAACTTTGTTTAAATAAGTAAAGCTTACTAATCATAGCCATAAATCTACATATTATCGGTTTAAAGATTAATTATTTTCATACAAAATCAAATCTTGATCATCATAATTATCTAGTCCTCACTAATGAGCCCTATACTAGTGACTTAAATTCAATCACAATCTTTGTTTCAAAGCTGGACATGCGGAACATGTGTGGGTCTTGCGGGTATGCTAGAACCGATTTTGTCTGATTCAAAGACCACCGACCCCTAGCATCTAGGCAGAATGATGCTCGTCCATGGCCCAGTCATTTGCCTACTTAGCAAATTATCATGTACTTGTTTCACTTTAGCGATTGACATAAGTTAGGGCTCGTTCTTCAAATGAGCTCTTTTTTACCTTGAAAATCCAATGGTTTTCGAAGGTACAATAGTTAAACAATAAAAGAGCATGGAAGATGGGATGTTGAAAGAGGGACGTGACTTACCAATACAACGGGATCATTGTCTTGGCTGAGAGTAACATGTTGACAAGTGAGGTGAGGGTGATGTCATGATGAGTTACAACAACAATCAGCCTAGCATATAAGTGTAGACAGAAATATTTCTAAGCCAAGGTCCTTTAGATATGACCTGCATCATAGATGGAAGAAAATTATAACTACTTACTATAATTAAGAGTTGGTTCAGCATATGCGTAGAGACAAATTGTTACTACACCTACTTTAAAAGTCTGCTGCTGATAAACAGGGGACATCTAACCCTATATACACAACACTAGGTTTACTTTGAGAGTCAAAATTTTTTATTCAGGTGTTAGAGTTGTTTGGAGGGGCTCTTCATATTTGCTCATGCTATTTTAGTCTTATAGGGATGACATGAGAACAATTATTTGTCCACGTGGAGCTATCAAGTGCAACCAGCTGAGAAAAAATAATTACATTTCATCATCCATGATCTTATATTCGTTGCATACTCAGAATGTAATTTAGGCCGGGCTTGGTTAGAATAACTGATTGCCTTTATTCGAGAAAACAAAAAACTAAAATACTGAAAACACCTTGGAAAAGATTAGTTGATCTCCGAATCTCTAATGCATGCTTCTCAAATATCTTATGTATCACATGACTAAATTTGTACCGTTAATCTGATCCATACAGATTTTGGTACAAATACACACTAATATTGTTGATGTCAAAATTTGGATTACCCTCCGCCGAGCCCTAAGTGCTCGAAGCAAACCTTGGACCTGCACAAAGAGGAGACAAAGGAGACCCTGACTTGAGCAGGGGACCCTCCAATGCCTAAGTCAGGCTAAGGAAATGAGGTCTATGTATTGTAGAGTAGAGTTAGGGTGCCACCGTAGAAATGACCCATATTTATACTTGAGGGTCGCGGTGAATATGTCCGATAATCTCGGCATGGTCATTGCCATCACGCGAGGATCATGAGAGCGTTGTCATTGACAATGACCTGGGGATCATGTGTTGGGCATAACTCCAGTCATGCGTTACTGGGGCTATGCATTAATGTCATTGCTGACTAGATTCCCAACTGAGTTAATCTCATGGCTCAGATCTTACCCGCCGACCCGAGCTCAAGGCTCGGTGAATAGTGAGCCCGGGCCGTGTTAGTAGAGTTGTTCTCCAAGCCTTATCAACTTATCATATCTTTCCCTCGACAATTGATACACTGAGCAGAAAGGATCAAGTCGGTCAAGGGAGAAGGACGGATCAACTCGGACATATGACCGTTGCTTCGAGGCACTTGCTAGATCGTGATCTTTAGATCAGTGTTGCGACTCTACAAGAACTCTCAGGTTAGAAGCTTGTCTTGCCCCGAACTCTAATCAGTCCAAGGCCTAACTTATTAATGTTGTAGTTAGCCTCGATATGGTTCGGTGCAAATTTATCCATAACAAATATAAGTGTTCAAAATCTCCATCTCAAATCCTATGTCCATTACACTCGCATTTATACATTAACTAAAGGCATCAGATTCACACCAACACCAATTTAGCTCCCTAATAATAGTATATATATATATAATAAAATGTCCAAAATGTCACACTTACTATTGTTATGATCTGTTATTGATATTCATGGACCCACATCTCTCTAATCAATGATTATGGCGCCCGATCTCAGAGAGTGTGATATGCGCAATCTAGTTTGTTATATTCAAGTTAATATATGCCACATATGCCTTTGTATCAAGTAAAAAGTCTAAATTTGGATCTTCTGCTTGATTGGTCCAACTAAATCGTCAGCATTGCTGTATTAAATACAGTGTGTAATGATGTAGCCCAATTAAATTACGATAGTCGACGGTTATAATTCTCTTGTTGTGGCAATTAGAGGATGAATTGCAAATGACCTTGGCATACGTGGCAACCCACATGACGAATCCTCCACGTGTTTGAAAGACCATAACAGAACATAGACTCTAAAACTAGGCAGATCTAAAACTCATCTGGGCCATACCACAACAAACGGTGGGGATTGAACGCCTGATGATGACAGAAAATTTGTACAAGGATAATATTTGTGACTCTGAACATCATGGTCAGTTCCAGGAAGGTTTCAACGGTGGACATTTCTTTCCCACTGTTTCACTTTGTGTGGCCCACATGAGTTTTGAATATTCCTGGATTTTAGAATCCTGTCCTATTGTAGTCTTTAAAAACATATTGACGGAGTGGATTGTCACGGACGCCTCTGTGGGCCCCACACAGCCCCCAAGCACAAGTACATCTCTGTGCCCGGTGTCACAGGCAATCCGTTATTTCTCTTCCGTGGGCCCCACAGCCCCAGGCATAACTGGACGTGGATTAGATACTGACAAGGTCAGTAGAAGTGTGACGTCACCAGGCTCTGTGGACCCCACCATGATGCATGTGTTGTATCCATACCGTCCATCCATTCGGACAGATCGTTTTATGTCATGACTCTCATGACAGAAAGAATGAGATAGATCTTCGAGTGGATCCACCACGTCACTGTACTGTGGGGCCCGCGTAACTTTAATCTCCTTTGAACCGTTCGTACAACTCGGAGCTCGAGGAGCGTCAGCGCTCGTCTACGCAGGACACGTAGCTACACCAGCTATATGGCTGGTGTGGGAACAGTGGCGTTTGTCAGCAAGCGTGACAAACGAAGCACATCCAGCCCTACACGTGTCACGTCAGATTCATTGTTGGAAGAGGCCCCACGTGTCCATACGTAATTGGCCCATCGTGGCGGTAGAATGGCAACGCGTGGCAACCATGACAAGTGCGTTAGACGAACTCGGACTCTGACTCACCTCACACGCGTAGACGAATCGCACTTGTACAAAATCAGATCCGCTCATCAGGCAATCCAAACGTTTTACAAGGTTCCAATTATAAAAACCCCAAACATGATATTAAATGACCAAACTTTTAACCCCAAATTCATGCAACGTACATTGGCTTGTCTACTCAAATTTACAAAATCAGGCCGTCTCCTAGAGAGCAGACGGCCTGACGAGCGTGGTGTGATATTTTATATTTTATCCATTCCCTCCATATATGTTTTTCAAATCTCAATTAAAAGGGCCAAGCCAAAAAACGAAGCAAATCCAAAGCCTAGGAAATGACCGTAATTGAATCTCAATTCGAGAAAATTGTTCATGTAACATGCAAGTGGAAATTAAGAAAACAGAGACTGTTACAAAGAACATGAAAAATCTGTAGCATGGGATCCATTGATCTTCTTCTTTCATTGGGTGTGGGCCCAAGAACTCAATAAATCTCTTCTTCTTCTTCTTCCTCTACCTCTTCCCCCTCTTCTTCTTCTTTCACTTCTCGTCTTCTCCTCCTCCACCTCTTCTTCTTCTACTTCTTCCCCTTCTTCTTCTTCCGCTTCTAGTCTTCTTCCAATCGAGGAGTGCTGCCTCCCACTTTGATTCCCAATCGGAATGACTGTCGCTACTGGATCCATTTTCTTCATCAGTCCCGTTTCTTCTTGGATCGCAGCTGCTGGCGACTGTGGAATCGCTAGGTGGGCCGCTGGAGCTAGATGAATCACCACAATCGACCGTTGGAAACAATCGATCGGATCCAGGGAGTAGAATTTCGGGCTGGTGTGGCAGCACGTCCTCTGCTGGCGCTTGTGTGTCTGATCGGTCAAAGAAGAAGGAAGAAACAACATGGACAAATTGGAACAAACGATCCGATACAGGGAATACGGGCTGGTTTGGCGCTGGTGTGTCTGATCGGTCAAAGAAGAAGGAAGAAACACCGGGGAAGATCATCGTCAATAAGATGACTATGGGCAGTAGAATGAAAAGGAGTTTCCATCGCATAACAATAAATTTCATCCCGATCTTGATTGCGTGGTGGCTCTGGTGGAACTGCCCCACCCAGTATAAGATGATCGCAATTAGAGCTATGAAGAGGGAAATAACCAAATGGAAACATGGTGATTTCCAATTTTTTCTTGTCATCTTGAAATGAGAAAACTGAAACAACAGACGGTAAAAGAAAGATTAGAGAGAGAGAGAGAGAAGAAGAAGAAGAAGAGGAAGAAGGAAGAAGGAGGAAGAAGGAGGAAGAAAGAGGAAGAAGAGAAGATTTACCTTGTAAAGATGGCAGGACGTCGATAAGAGTTTTTAAAATGAAGCTAGTTATTTATAGACCAGCTTTGATTGGCAGTACCAGATAAAGGGAAAGACCTACGGCTAAAAACCGTAGCTAAATATCTGTGCACGCTTATCCTCTGTAGTTGTAGGAGGATATAGCTACGGATTTAAACCGTAGCTTTAAATGGCTACGTACCATATCCGTAGCTTAGTTACATACAGCTACGAATAATATTTGTAGCTAAAGGCTTCACTACATCCGTAGCTATTACCCACGGAGACAAAAGGCTACCGCTATTAGCCGTAGCTATTTTTATATTTAAATAAACATAAAAATAATAATGGTTTGCCATTGCTAGTGGCCCTGATAGATCAACTCATTTAAATTTTCGGAATTACACAATTACGTGGAAAAGATAATCACGGCCGGGTCTTGAGTCTTCGTAAAGAAGAAAATTCTCAACCATCTCATGATTCTAACTCACTTTCGTTTAAAACACAAAAGGTAGAACCGTTTCACATTCGATTTCAACAACAAATTCACTGATTCCACTAATCATGGAAGTGCCCATCTGAAAGACGGTCTGGATCATCACAATGCATGCAGCAACGTGCTGTTCATAATAACGAGGCACATGATAACTCCGATTCCATAGAGATTACTGGATTGCTGCTCACACGTACCACCCATGTCCAGGAAGTCGGCACAAAAAAGGACGTGTATCAGCTGGTCTGTCCATGTGTTGGGCGCTGTGGGGCCAAGGCGATATATGTTTTATATCCATGCCGTCCATTCATTTTGCCGATTCATTTGTGTTTCCTCCGTACATCCAGGCCTGAGTGACCTTATCAACAGGTTGGATGATAAAATACACATTAGGGTGGGCCCTAAAAAGGTTTCAACGGTAATTGTCATTAACCCACTATTTCCTGTGGTATAGTTCCCCTGAGTTTCAAATCTGCTTAATTTTTGGATTCATGCCCTAGAATGAGCTGTAAAAAATGAATGGATAGTGTGGATATAAAACACATGTATCACATGTGGCTCACAATGCCCAACACATCAACACACCACCTGACCCGCGTCCTCGTAAAAAGATGGGGTGGGCCATGATGTTGGTGGAGGGTCCAGGGCATCTTGCTTTCCGTGAGCCACAGACTCCAAGTTTCCTACACAAAGGGCTTGTTTGATTTTCTGTGAACTGGTAAATGCAGCGTAAAAAAAAGTAATAATTATCTCCTCGTGCATTTTCAAAATTTCAACTTATCTGATTTGACTGCTTACTTTTTGACACAAAAATCAAGAATATTATAAAATATACGTAGTCCCAGTGTGATGCATTTCGCTTATCCTTACTGATCATCTATTATTTAAATTTATAGCCTGAGTAAAAAAACGTAAGGCATACCCAATACTCAAGTAGACCACGTCATAAGAAAAAGGGAATCAATCGAATACTTACCATTAAATACTTTGTGGGCCACTGTTTCTTTTGGCGTGGGCCACTTGAGTGTTGGATCTGATTCAATTTTTGTCTCATGCTTCAAAATATTGTTGGGAAACTGATGGACGGAACGGATATACATATGCACTACCTCTAACTTTAAAAATTAAAATTATCTCTTTTAAACCCATTTCAAAGGCACAAACTCCTGTAGTTTCCAACAAGATGAAATCATAATAGTTACTCTTTTTTTTTTTCTTTTTTTTTCAGTGTATTCAGCACCTATGACACTCAGAAACCTTGACCGGGTGTTGAAACTCCTATGGGCCTGTTTGGCTGGGCAGATCCCATGGTATTAGGAGGGATGGGATCAATTTTAAGGTAATGATGGTGGGTGTCAGTGGATTGTCTTAAGATCCATGGGATTGCTTATATCCTGGGACAAGTTCACTGGGTCTATTTGGCACACCCTGCATATCCTGGGATTTACCTTCCAATCCATCCACCAAGGATAGGATCAATTTTAAGGTAATGATGGTGATGTCAGTGGATTGTCTTAAGATCCATGGGATTGCTCATAACCCAGGACAAGTTCGCCGGATCTGTTGGCTTGTCATGCCTATCCCAGGATATTGCCAAACAGACCCAATGAACTTGTCCCGGGATATAAGCAATCCCATGGATCTTAAGACATCCACTGACACCATCATCATTACCTTATAATTGATCCCATCCCTTCTAACACCATGGGATCTGCCCGGCCAAACAGGCCCT
The DNA here is from genome assembly GCA_021015155.1 of Magnolia officinalis. NCBI lineage: Eukaryota > Viridiplantae > Streptophyta > Magnoliopsida > Magnoliales > Magnoliaceae > Magnolia > Magnolia officinalis. The sequence goes on along the minus strand of JAJHSJ010002191.1, from coordinate 865 downwards.
TAGGCAGATCCCACGGTATTAGGAGGGATGGGATCGGCAATATGAGATAAGCATGGCTAGCCAAACATATCCGGTGAACTTGTCCGGGATATGAGCAATCCCATGGATCTTAAGACAATCCACTGACATCACCATCATTACCTTAAAATTGATCCTATCCCTTGGTTGGATGGATTGAAAGGTAAAATCCCTGGATATGCATGGCATGCCAAACAGACCCAGTGAACTTGTCCTGGGATATAAGCAATCCCATGGATCTTAAGACAGTTCACTGACACCATCATCATTACCTTAAAATTGATCCCATCCCTCCTAATACCATGGGATCTGCCCGGCCAAACAGGCCCTTAAAGTAATGATGGTGATGTCAATGGATTGTCTTAAGATCCATGGGATTGCTCATATCCCGGGACAAGTTCACCGGATCTGTTTGGCTCGTCATGCCTATCCCAGGATATTGCCGATCCCATCCCTCCTAATACCGTGGGATCTGCCTGGCCAAACAGGCCCCAAGAGCTTACCACCCGAGCAAGAGTAGCGATCCGGCTTTTTATCAATGATTGATTCAACACACGTTCTCTCTCTCTCTCTCTCTCTCTCTCTCTCTCTCTCTCTAGGGCCTAAGAAAGCAACCAGTACCACTGCAGCAATGGCCACCTATTCCTACCTCTTTTTAGCCTTTTTCCTCTTCTCTTCCCTTTGCAACCGTTCAATTGTCGTTGGTGCCAACATGGCAAGCCATGATCTTGTAAGTATCCGATCTCTCCCACTCTCAGCTCATCAAAGGTTAACATTTCTGGTTGCTTGACCAATTTTCTCACAATCATGCCAGATGGTCCACTGATCAGGACTATTGATGGGTATC
>JAJHSJ010001778.1:0-41515 GCA_021015155.1 Magnolia officinalis | reverse complement strand
AAAGACTTCCGTTTTTGCGCTGGGATGCTAAGTGGGGCCCACTATGATGCTTGTGAGAAATCCGCCAGTCCATCTTTTTTGCAAGCTCATTATAGGACATGTGACTGAAAATGTGGTGGATCCAAAACTCAGGTGGGCCACACGAGAGGAAATAGTAGGGATTCAGTGACCATGTTGAAACATTTTTATGGCTACAGAAGTTTCGTATCAGGATAAGTTTTTTATGTTTTCACTTCATCCCAATGGGAATGACCTCATAAACGGTTTGGATGGCATATAAACATTAAGGGGATCCCAGGAAAGTTTCAACGTAGTAGAAAAACTCTTGCCCAATTTTCCCTCTCGTATGGGCCACTTGAGTTTTGGATCCACCTCATTTTCGGTCGCATCTCCTAAAATGATCTCGCCAAATGGATGGACGGGGTGGATTCTCACGAACATTACAGTGGGCCCCATCTAGCATCTGAGGCAGGAGAGAACATCCTGCGAAAGCCTTTTGCAGGAAATCAGTGTCCGACACGGATTGAAATCCTTGGAGACGCTGTCAGAGGCTCTGTAGGGACCACCATGATATATGTGTTTTATCCACACCGTCCATCCATTTTGATGGGTCATTTAGGGTATAAGCCTAAAATATAGGTAAATATAAGGATCAATTGGACCACATGATAGGAAGTCGTGGCAATGATATGCACTGTTGAAGCTTTCCTAGGGCCCATCATGAGTTTATTTGCCATCCGATCTGTTCATAAGGTCTGACAGACCTAGATGAAGGAAAACATAAATATTAGGTTGATCCAAAGCTTTCGTAGCCCCTAATTTTTTTAATGGTGGCCATTCAATGACCACTTTTTTGTGTGGTGCGGTCCACCTCATTTTTGGATTTGCTTCTTTTTGGCCCATTCCCAAAATAATATGCCAAAATGAATTGACGGGTGTATATACATCATATTACGTCAAGGTGGCCCCATAGCCAGGGTCCCACCATATTACGCCCGTCATCTCATGTGGTCCACTTGATATCTGGATCTGCCCCTTTTTTTTCTCAGGCTTTAAATTTATCCAAAAAAAAAAAATGATGGATGGCATGGATAGAATGCATGGGGCCTACACAATCTACCTCACTTTTTGGGCCAAGACCTGTAAAAAAAAGTAAATAATATCAACGTCGTGAATTAGAGAGCAAATTAAGTGAGACCCAACACCCACCAAGACGGTGCGGCCTTAATGCGGGGTCCACCTTAACGTATGTATTCTGTATCCATGTCATTCATCCGTTTTTCCAAATCATTTTAGTGTATTGTCCAAAACACGAAGCACATCCAATTATCAAGTGGACCGTTCCAAAGATGAAAAGTTGTGATTGACTATTAATGGGCCACAAAAGTTCTAGATCAATCTGATATTTGTTTTTTTCCTTTCATTTAGGCTTATGTGAACTTATCAACTGATTTGGATGTTAAATAAACACTACGAAAACATTAAGGTGAGCCCTAAGAAGGTTTTTAATGGTAGGGCCTTCAATCAATACTGTTTCATATGGCATGGTCCACTTGATAATATGGCATGGTTTTAATGATATGCTTCATTTTTGGTATGGTGCCATAAATTAAGGTGGCAAAACAGATGGACGGTGTGGATATACATGTCTTGATGCATTTATAAATGTTATGCAACACATTTGAATATAGTTGTTTTAGTTCAATCGGACAACGCATGACTTAGGACCCTATACAAAGGAAAAAATATTATGTGCATTTTTTTTTTTTTTTTGAAATTTTATGATTTAAAAGTGTGTATGAAGGTCATTTTTAATAATCCCTGAAGTTTCATTGAAAAATTCAAACATTTCTCAATGTTTTCCCATGTTTCCTAAAAAGTGCGATAAATTACACGATACAATGATATATCCCGTGCGTATAACTGATACGTATCTGTATCCCAAGGGTGCGCGATACCAATATTTCAAACACTGGTTTCACTTACTGTTTCTTTAATGTATCAATATTGGAGTGGTTTCCATTTCCCACCAAGTTAATATTGGAATGTGAACTAGTAAGCATAATGCATAGAATTGAAACTGCCTTCAATTTGCTGTCGTAGTTTGAAAAAGTTGACTGATGTCTAGGCAGGTGGCCACCATTTGTTTTTTCTGAAAGGCTTTAGTTGCAAGTTGATTTTCCGAAAAAAACCTGCTAGTGGAGGAAGACCTCCTAGGGATAAGAGACATAGGGCTGAAGAGAGCCAAAAAAGGATCTTTCAGTGGATAAACGCAAGTAGGTGTATCTTATTGCAGACTTGCAGAACAACTAGTTGCCTTGTACAGATGGGACAATTCCCAATCATTGATCTGAACATTCTTCTGCATACTGCCTATTTGCAGGCCACACTGGATACCGGTTGAATAATCCCTACCCTTTGAATGTTGGTAATTTTGTTACATGGTTAACATCATCCAATGAAAGTTTTTCCTTAAAATGATAAGCAATCCAACGTGGGGCCCATTGAAGTAGATATTTCATGTTGATAAAAAAAATGGTTCACGTTGATGATTCAACCTATTTTTATATCTCGATCTTGACCATCCAATTTTTTGCATTCTATTTGGTTGGATGGTTTGAGTCGTCCGTTAGCATGATTCTTTCATTTTCACTTGCCAGGAGTTAGCTAGAATTATTGGACTGTCAGATTGATGGATGGATTGTGTTGCACATGTCCAAAGTAATTACTTATATGGTGAACATGTGCTGCATAGTGTTTGTAGTATCGGTATAGTTACATTTATCATTGGGAGATATGAAAACATTTATCGGTATCGCCAATGTTATTGCGGATACTGGGAAATATCTCACCGTATGAGGGAAACATTGGGGAAGCATGGGGGAAACTGTGGAATTTTCTAGTAAATTTTCAGGAGATGTTAAAATACACATATTTACGTTTTTAGGAATTAAAAAACTGCCAAAAAGAACCATAAGTTTCCATTAAATAGGTGCCTAAATCATGTGCAGTCGTAAAGAATTAGTGCAACAGTAACCACAATGAGTTCATATCATACAATGCAAGTACCAAACAATAACTAAGACATCCAAAAACTAAAGGAAATAGAAAAAAAAATACACAATCCGTTCATTGCTTATACCCACATGGAATTACGAGGTGGCTCGAAGTCATCATCTTTGTACCCACTCGGTCGGCCATGGTACTGTTGCACCACGTGTCGACAATATTGTGCCAAGGTCATCATCTGTTCATGCTAGTGGAGGTACTCTCTTACATGTCTCTAGTACTCATCTTCTCTAAATTGTATGAGTACTCTCAGACGTGGGTGTTACGTGATGGTAGCCAACTATGGCTGAGTAGGGTCCTAAGGAAACAGATTGACTCCAACCCTGACTCCCGATAGAAATGAGCCTAATTATACGACGGGTACCATAAATATCGCACTATGTACCTGTAGTTATGAGCAATGTTCGAAATATCAATATCGCATTACGTATCGCACCCTTGAGATAGGGGATACTATCGGTTATCGCGTGGGATATATCGGTTGTATCGCGTAATGTATTGTTGTTGTTGGAAACATGGGGGAAACATTGAGAAATTGGTCGAATTTTTCAATGAAACTTTAGTGATTTTTAAAACAGACATTAATGCACATAAATCTAAACATCACAAAAAAACAAGTGCACAAATAGGTTTTCTTTGTATGGGGTCCTAATCTATGCGTTATCTAACTAAATTATTGCAAGTATATTCAAAGTCTATTCATATAATTTATAAATGTAAGAAGACACGCGAAAATACAAACAATACATTCAAAAGTAAAAGAAGAATCACAAGATCAGGTTACATACATGTTTGATTTTATGTTTGGACACAGATTGCAACCGATTTGCGAGAAATTGAGAAATTTTGATTTTTTTTTCAATTTTCCGTAACTTGGCCCATCTCTTCCAAATCTCAAAATCGAAGCTCCCAATACATAAATTTTCATGCAAAACATGAAAAATCATGGATTTGTAACAATTTGACACTAATTTAACATGATTTACAGAAAAAAAAAAATGACCGAAAATAAAAAAATGCTCACTGAATCGAACATGTGAGATATATCCCACTAGTGTGTTTCGTTATCTCATAGGTGAGATACAAGATATATCATGGGTACATCAGCCAAAATCATCGATACTTTAAACACTAACTGTAAGTGCTCTCCTGTGCTTGTGCATATCCGTAATTGGACGACTGTGATTCGAGTGTCGTAACCACTATATCATACCCATAATACCCCATGTGTATAAGGTGAGATGGAAGTGGAGCTCCCTTGCTTTGCATTGATATTCATTGACGACGAGCTGTGTACAAGAGACCTCAGCACATGTGACTTTCTTGTTTCCGACCCTACCAACGCTGGAAATGCTTTCTAGGCTCCATTGCTCTCCTCTAGGATGATGGACGAGATTCATGGTCTTTGTCCTGAGTAGAATGTTCAAAGTGGGCCTCCTGAGTGAACTGGCTAATAATCGTTGACCGACCTATCATGTAACCGCAACATTGCCTACATCTACAAAAATCTACAAATTACAAACTACTAATCTACTATATACATTGTTCCCTCTCCCATTATGGCACATCACCATCGCCATCAGAGTCATATCCTTCTTCAATGTACACTTCATCTTCTTTTGTTTCTTAATCATATGTCCGCACAAGTTGCTCATCCACATCTAATGGTCAAGCATCTTCTTCTTGTACTTCTTCAATCTCAATATCATCGTCTTCTCCTTGACTGCTAGCAAGCCTGGTGCTACTACTAGCCCCTTGGCTTCCTCCAGCTCCTCGTCTCTACCACTGAGAACCTTTCCAAGTGTCGATCCATAAGCAGTGTCTTCGATTTCAACCCATGTAAGGGACTCGTCGACAAAGATTGGATCCTTTATCTTACAAGCCACTCACTATCTGCATCCAAATCATCTAGGCTGTAGGATCATAAAATCCAGGCTTTTCTCAGCTAGCCTGGAGTCTTCCCGCAACTTCTAGTTATATTGGATGAAGACTGGGTTGTTGAGTTTCTTTTGTTCGAGACGATTTTTTTTTTTTTTTATTTTCACGTGAATCTACAAACTTTAGAATGTGTATTAGCAATTAGCATTGAAATTTAAAACTGAAAGTGAATTGTAGAACTTTAAGTTGTAAAACTTACCGACTCGAAAGTACTCCAGTTGCGCTCGCAACCACTTAAAGAACATGTAAAGCCAAGAATCTCATGGCCAGCTTCCGTAGCGCCGGATCCCTTCTAATCGGGTCAACTCCATACACAAACCACTAGTTAGCTATACAAATAAGTTTAAGTTAGACACTTTCTCACTTAGATTCTTACCTTGTAAGTTGTAAAACTTCTTAGAATTATATACTTGGCAATTCATACTTCTGGCCTAATAACAATCTTTCTTGACCAAGTCCCTGCCACTTTTCATGTAGAAATCCAGATTCGATAAAATTTTATCATGTTTGCCTTTTCCTGGAACCATTCTTTCTAAAGTGTCAAGAAATCCAATGATATGCAATGTGATTGCCGCAGTCCGATCGGTGGACACAAAGAATACGGTCAGATTAAGGATGTAGGCAACCGAATACAAGGGGGATGACATTTGGTTGCACCATCTAGCATCTATAATATTTAGGATGGGCTGGTAATCACGTTCTTTATATTTGAAGTGTTCCATGATTTTGTTTTTAGCAACCATCTCATCACACCATAGATATAAGCCCATGGGTAGCTTTTCATCATGTCCACCAATCGCAACACACTTACTAAGGGTTCCGATGATTTTGAGGCCTTTACCACTTGAGTCCAAAATGCTTGGAAAAGAATGGTTTGTTGGACTAACTTGCCTTCTTACTTCTTTGACCATGGTCCATTATTCCATTCGGCCGATGCTACAAAGGACCTAAGTTTTACTTTCTTTGAATTTAATCTTTTGTAGTGTTAAGAAAGCTGTTGCAAATCAGGTCACGGCTGGACGAAGCAAGTTTCACCCAAGGTGGTTTCTCATGTGATGGAGAAGGGCATGCTTGTACATAAAAACGTAATATTTCTAGTCCTAGCAATTACTTAAGATATAACCTACCTACATCGTCGAACATTAAATTAACACAATATGCCAGGCATGGTGTCCGGAATAAACGTCCCCTCTTCTCCATAAGAAGGTGACCATTGGCTATATATTATCTATGTTGCTCACAAAACTTGAACAACATATTCCTCCCATCTCTTCAACTACACTATCTATAATTTTAGTAAATATTTGTGTGTGGGAATGCGCGATGCTCCAAGACTTCAAAAACGTTGTCCCAGTTGGACAATTTACAGGAAGGCTTATCAATGTTGACTGGATTTATTGGTCCATCCATCGGCCATTAATGAATAACCATATACTTTCCAACTTTCTTTGTATTCAGATATAAAGTTTATAGTAAAATCCACCTCATATTTTAGGCAACTCTCCATCACTTCATGACAGGAATGAGTTTCAAGCTAGGTCTAAATTGACCTATAGCTAACCATTACCTTAAGGCGTGTTAGACGGGCAAGTGGATGTATTAGGTTGTATTTAGGGTGGATTGGAAGGAGCAAACCGGGATGCCGGGCGTAACAGCAGAAGTTGGATATAGCAATCCATGGATGCCAGCAATCCACTGACATCACCATCAGTACCTTGAAATCCACCCAATCCCACCCAATCCCGCCTAATCCCAACTATTTTGCCTGGGACATGTTTGGATAGCCAGAGCAATCCAGGATTGGCCGGTGTTAATCCGGGATTGCCAGGTGAGCCAAACATACTTGTGGTGAGTTCCCTGGATATAGCAATCCCATTGGATTGGCACCAATCCACTGACAGAGCCATCATACTTTTTATCCACCCTAATACAATCCAATCCACGGGATTGGCCCGTCCAAACACGCCCTAAGACTCTCATCTTCATGATGTTAAAAGCTACACCAGCTTAATACAACCACTTTGCAATGTATTGAATCGTGGTTTTTCTATCATTCTTCTTATACTAGTTTTCTAAAGTAGTTTGAGTGGGTCCTTTGCCCTAAATTTATATGAAACCCTAAATTAGTCACCAATCCAAGGTTGGATAGATTGTAATACTTTCATATTCCCATTTAAACGCCCACGCCGAAATTCCGCAGCATCTCCCCATGTCTCTCCAGTAAGTTGATCTTCCATTTCATTCCCATGCCAAATATCTAAGCAATGTGAAGATATTTGACATGAGAAATAAAATGAAGAAGAAACATATCCAGAGAGAAGTGGGGAGATGGAGCAGAGATCAGGCATGAGCATTTAAATAGGTTATATGAAAACATACTATCTATCTAACCTTGAACTGACCAAAAGGGACAATTTGAGCGATTTTATGTTACCAAAAAACACATTATATCTATGTTGGCCACATAGAAATCCTCAAATGAACAACTAATTGTCTAATTCACAAAAACAAACCACATTAGGCTAACTATCTAATGCATAATAATAAGCTAAGCAATAAGCAATGTAATACTATACATTGAGCTAACTATTTAATGCACAATATTAAGCTAAGCAATAAGCAATGTAATTCATAATTCACAAAAATAAACCACTAATTGTTTGATTCAAACAAATAAATACATTAGCCGTTTAGGATTTAGGGTTTAGGTTTTAGGTTTAGGGTTTAGGGATTAGGTTTAGGATTTAGGTTTTAGGGTCGGGTTTAGGGTTTAGGTTTATGGATTAGGGTTTAGGGTTAGAGATTAGATTTTAGGGTTTATGGATTAGGTTTAGGGTCAAGGTTTAGGGTTAGGGATTAGGTTTAGGGTTTAAAAATGGCTTAGAGCCAGCCCGGCCACACCCAAGCCAACACAATGCACAACACTGTCCACACCCAGCCCGGATGCACCACATGGTCCACACCTAGCCTGACCACACCCGAGCCAGCTCAGACGCACACCACATCCAGCCCAAACGCACCTGATTTCAACCATACCCAATCCCAATTTCACAAACCCTCTCAAATTAAAAATTAATAAAATAAAACTTAACAAATTACTTTGATTAGGTAGTCGGGTGGCCGGGTGGGTGTGGATCGTCCGGACGAGCTGATGCAGCACTGCCGAGCTCGAGATGGCGTCGAGGCCAGGCCCAGGCGAGAGAGAGAGAGAGAGAGAGAGAGAGAGAGAGAGAGAGAGAGAGAGAGAGAGAGAGAGAGAGGGCAATGGTGTGATGGTGGTGGCTGCCGGACTTGGGAGAGGAGGAGGATGGGGGAGAGAGAGTTTGGGATCGGGTTAGGTGTGGCGGGTAGGGTTAGAGAGTTATGGAAAATAGTTTTTTTTTATATATACCTGAACCTAAGTCGAGTCAGGTTTTGGATCGAGTCGAGTCTGAACAAGTCGGGTTTCAGGTCAAGTTATTGGGTAACTAGGACTCGACTCGGTTTGAGTTCGGATTGGGCGAAGTCTACTCGGTTCGAATCAACTCACCCATTCGGTTTGGGTCGAGTTGGGTTTGAAAGAGTCGAGTCAGCTGAGTTGAGTCATCTCGTGCCCAACTCTACTCACGACTACCCTACATTAGAGAGTAGGCTATGTTTGTGCATTGCCACCCTCATCAGGACATGCGGACTCATCAATGTTTGAAGGAGTTGGATCCAATCCTCTGCTTGCTCAAACCTGGTTGACGTCAATACCAAGAGAGATTGCTCCCTCGTCTATTACTGAAGTAGGACCTCCCTCAACATCATCTAAATCAGCTGACTTGATCCACTCATAAAGTGGGTCTTCAACATTATCAATGAGATGCGCCCGTGCATCTATCGACAACAAGTTTACCAGGTCCTGGTATGCCTCCATGTCGTGCTCTACTCGAAGTTGTCTCTCTTTTAGCTTCATATTGTTATGACAATATACGATCTTTTATTGCTTTTCATATCCTAGTTTGTTCCTTTTATTGGTGTATATGAGTAACTGCGTGCTCCAATTCCTCTTGCATGGTAAAGAGGAGATAATTTGATCGAGAATGCAGATGGCCAGTAATTGCAGTATGAGAACCTCACCTCTGTACATTGCCTACCACTCGCCTGCCGATCCATCAGAAGCGTGTATTAGTGTAAATGGGGATGTAATTGTTTAATCATTAACCATACTAGTTAATTATTAGAAGTAATAAATATACTCACACAACATCATCGTTTCCCTTAATGCTTTTGCAAGTGCAATATGCACCGTTAACATCTCTAAACTATAGCCGTTGCCAATCATAAATTCATAAATCCCCATTATTATCACCCCACATTTGGAGACTATAAGAAAGTAAATGGCTCAATTTATCATTACTTCTTTCCCTAAATTTGTTAGCTTTTGATAAACCTAATGGATTGCCTTCTTCAATTCGTTATCTTCCCATAGTTGACGTCCATTGTGGAACTTGGGGTTTAGGTAATGTGTTGAAACCTAAATAATATTTAATCAATGCATTAATTAGAGGTGTACACGAGTCAAACCGAGTCGAGCTTGGCACAGCTCGACTCGGCTTGGCCACTAGCTAACCTCAGCTCGAACTCGGCTCGGCCACTAGCTGACCTCAGCTTGGAACTCGGCCAGCTCGGCTCGGTTCGGTCAGTAGCTCAGGCCAGTTCGAGCTGAGTTTGAGCCAAGATCGCTTGTGCAACATTTTCATAAACACATGGACTGCACCTTCAAATTCTCACTGCACGTAAAACACCAGCAATGGTTTACAGGTGTTTCAACAAACACCTTGTAGGCAACATCAAAATCAAGAAAAAAGAGTATTTGTTTGATGAAACATACCTTGCCACGAGCCGACACTTCGTTGAGTCATTTCATCAAACACTTGGTGAGCAACATCAATATCAAAGTAACCGAGTCATCGAAGTGGTTCGATCCGAGTTCAATTTGAGTTGGGTGCGATCGAGTCGAGTCGAGCTCGGGCAAGCTTGAACTAGGTTCGAAATTTTTTCGATCTCAAAAAAATTAGCCCGACTCGGCTCGAACTCAGTTTCGAACCAAGTAGAATCGAGCTTTTTCGAGTTGAGTTGAGCGAGCCTAACTGAGCTAACTCGGTTCGTGTATAGCCCTAGCATTAATATATAAAAAAGTAATATTTAAAATGCTAGTGAAAAATAAATAATGTTAAACATAAGAAACTTATCATCCTGGTGGAGTGGATGCTCACGGGTATTGGTCCATCTGTTGTCAGTGATGTCAAGCACCCATATATATGAATTGGGGGATCCAGTCCATATCTCCTCTCTCATCAATCGCATAAGCTTGTACATGGACCCATTGAAGGCCATGACTCATTATTTATGGTCTTAAGGATCATATAAATTGGTTGTAAGATGCTAATGACATCACAAACTCTGTCATGGAAGGAATCACTAAGCACAATCCCTACAACCCTCCGTGCACTTTGAGTCTTTCTCTGGTTCCACTTCAAATATCTCTTAGATTTGAATAAACTTCTCAGCCTCGCCCTATGCTTGTACAAGTTGTGGAGTGTGATAAAGTTCATGGCGAATTGTGTTGCACCTAGTGGATAATATCCCCTTGACACTCATCAGGCGTTATGGCCAACAACCATGAATAACTATGTATGAAGGTCGTCGTCCTCCTCGTAGCCTCAATGGTTGTCCTGGTTGACCCCTTTGGCCTATCGACTTGAGCATCAAGTCAATGTAATGAGCCATGCACAAGTTCAATAAATGCTATACTTCTTCGTCACCTTCTTCTCCTCATTGACGAATGCACCATTATTGTCCGTCACAACTTGCACCACGTTCTTCAAGTCCACCTCTTTAATCACTCCCTTAAAAGTCTATGCATATAGGAGTAATCCTTATGTGGGCGGATGCATCAATAGATCTAAGGAAAAGGGCTGCACCCTACGGTACACCATGAAGTTAATAATTAACAACTTAGTGGGCCCCGTCCACCCATCGCATATGATTGTTACCTTGTATGTCTTCCAGTTCGGCTTGAGTTTCTTTATTCAGCCTTCATCTCCTCATACTCACGGTTGAGATAAACTCCCATGATCTCCTCTGGTGTTGGAGGTTTCATGCCTTACCCAACACGTTGGACGATGTCGATCATATTATAAAAGTGGAGGTTGGATGCGCTATATGTGATAATGATATGTGACCCGAAATGAACCACTTGGCTATATCGCTCCTCAATCTTTTAAATCCCCCCTTCTCCGTAAATCTTTTAGTCTCCTCTACTTGTGCTTGCAATAAGCGCATCTGTAACACGAGCGAGCGCTCTGGGCATGTTGGACCTACTCCCACCAACTTCACATGTAGAGGCCTCAAACAACGGGACTAATCTCCTCAAGCTATCTCCTCTGCTCCCTATCCCACCCTGATGTCAAGAATTTGCACATCGCTTGTCTATAATCCATCCTATCCCGCTCAATAACACAGTCCTCAGGATATGCCATAAATCAACATCATCCTGCTCCTTATCAACAATCCCTAGATCCCGTCCAAGAATTCGTAACTCCTCCCTGATATCCCTCTCCCATGCCTATTGTTGCCTGTGTGTCTTCCCCTGAATGACACATTCCTCGTCACTTCTCTCACCAAGGTATTCCATAATGGCAATGGTGGCCATAACGGCCACTGTTGATACCATTAAGATATGGGCCCCATAATGGTTGTTACAACTTTTAAAAATAAATAAATAATTAAAATTATAAATAATTTTTTTTTTTTAAAAAAAAAAACCTATTTGGCCCCATTATGGGTTAATTTTTTTGTAATGGCGTTTGACCCTGTGACTCGTAATGGTTACCACCATTACGTACCCATTTTGGAATTCTTTGGCTCTCACCTCCTTAGATCACTTGGGTAGATCTTCACACTCTTATACCCCCCTGCCAAGTGCTCCATCCATGCATAGAGACACTATTAGATCCATAATTCATGCATCCATCCATCCATTCGTACATACACACATACATAATCCATCCATCCATCCATACTTATACACACACCTCTATGCATGCATACATACATACACTCATACGTGCATCCATCCATGCATACATATGTACACACACGTGCGCACGCACACACACATAATCCATCCATCCATCTCCACCAATACATCAATGCATCCATACATACATATATGATCCATCCATCCATCAATTGATCCATACATCATTACATACATACATGCACATCCATCCATCCATCAATTGATCCATACATCATTACATACATACATGCATCCATCCATCCATTCATCCATCCTTTGCTCACATAGATGCATTTCATGATAAACCATGCATCCATAGAAAAACTAATTTTCTAAACAAAAAAAAAAAAAAATTTTAAATAAAGATATTTAATTTTAATTTTTTAAAAAATAAACTGACTTCCATCAAGAAATGGACCCCATTGAACATCAACATACAACCATAAATAAGAAAAAAATTAAAACACAACATTAATCTAAAAAAAAGTTGAAATTATTTTTTTTTCAAATTAAATACAATGTTTATCTATTTTTAAAATTTTAATAATTAATTTTTTTTTTGAAAAATCAACAAAATTTGCATGAATTGATAGATCACCCAACCCTCATCATCATGTTAAAAATTGGGCCCTCAATTGGTTAATTTAGGTGAGAAAATGGGGAAATTTGGATTTCTCCAATTTCCCCAAATTTTTTCCATATCAAATTACCACTCAAATCCATGTCAATGCATGAGAATCATGCATGGAGATGGACATGTGTAGACATGGATTTGCAGTGAAATCCATGCAAAAAGAAAGAGAAAAACACAAAATTCCCTAAAATTTCATACCTTAGGTATTTCGGCTCACGGAGCCTTTGAGCTTCGATTTCTCCCCTCAGTAAACAGATTTGATTCAATGCTCAAGATGAATGGTCAAAATCAGATCCCCATAAGCTCCAAAAAATAATATAATAATAATAAATAAAAAATCTCGAAAATCCTTTTTCTTTTTCTCTCTCGATTTTTTCCTATTTACACTGTGGTGGTAAAAATAATAAATAAAATAAAATAAAATAAATCCTTTTGCTGTATCAACAGGTATTGGTGATAATATCATTAATACGGTGGAGGGAGGGCAGCAAAGATACAATAACATATCGAAATATCAGCAATATAGAAAATATACCATTTGAGGGGGTTTTGGTATCACCTGGACAGCAATGCCAACATTATCGGCAATAAGATTGATATTATCGCCAATAACTGGAATATTGATGCATGCAGAACCACCACACAGGCGCACCAATGCACAAGCAGAAAAGCACACAATTTCAACTTTAACATGCATTTTTTTACCAATGGCCTAAAACTATAAATCTTACAATTGAATTAGTATATTAATGAAATAAACTTGTAAATTGTGTGTTGACTTGGCCTTATTGGTTGTGAAAGGAAATCCCACTGGACCCATGGGTTCGGGCTGTCAGCAGGGCAGGCGTGTGGTTGGTTTGGACCCGTATCTGGATATTTCAAGCTAGGCCTATTCAAAACTTTCATTTGTTCAGGTCGGGTCTTGTCTGTTGACGGCCCTAACTTCTTTTCTTCACATCTGTCTGTTGGCCACTTTGCAGTTTAAATATGGAATTCTTCTCTTTTGATAACCATTTCATGTCAATGGTTGCTTTTGTGTCTTTCACAAAATGCAGGTGAATTATTTGCCACTATCAGTTATAATTACCTCCTTTAAAAAGGAGAATGTCAAGTGGCCCCTCGAAGGATTTGGAGTTCTTGTTCCTTCCAAAGAGCAGGACAATGGTTTAAAAACACTTGGTAAGCCTTGGCTATGCATTATCAGCATATAAATGCTTTGAGTTACCAGTCCACTATTATCTATTTTTTGGGTATGGCATTGTGTATGACCTTTGGTCCAGTTGTTATCAGGCAAACCGCACGTCATAAGGTGCAAGTTCATCCATTTTAAATGTGCCATACATGATACATCCATGCTAATTTTGGAACATCATAATTGCTGGCCCCAATTTAATGGGGAATTTCCTGAAAATTAGATTGCTGGGACAATTTTAGCCATCTGTTTTAGGCACAAAGTTTGGACAGGAGCCATTTTTTTTCTCAATCTTCCGTTTGAAGCAGACATCCCACTTGAAAGAGTGCTTAAGCTAATCAACCTATTCATAATGGAAAGAAGGTTCTTGCATTGTATCAAGGAAAGCCTTATTGCAGAATTTCTGTAAGTTCTCACCTTAGACCCCAAGCCCAAGCATAGCCCTAGCACACCTAAACCCTAAAAAAGCACATCTGAGCAATGCTGTTAAATCGTTATCATATTGCAAATTGTAATAGAGGTTGAATCGTATCGAATTGCAAATCGTATTGTAAATTGTAAGATTTTTATGATTTTATTAAAAATATGAAAAATATAAATAAATTACAAAAAAAAAAAAAAAAAAAAAAAAAAAAAAAAAAAAAAAAAACTTAGCAATCATCCTTTTGCCATCAAGATGCACCAAGTAATACCATGTCATGATGGTGATGAAGGATTCTTATCTTTCTTTCTTTTTTGTCTTTCAAGAATTTTTCCTTAAAACGTACGAGGATCCTTCAATAATATTTATATTCTGTTACCTTTCTAGAATGTAGAATCACACTGGAAAAAGCGACATTTGATTATGTAGGCTGGAAAAAAAAAAGATCTCTAACCATCATTCCACAATACATAAGTCAACATGATTGTAACTAGCCATAAAAACATTCCAAATAAGTCAAACATCAATTTGGTGTTTCAACCTGTTAGGAAGTAAGAAATCATAATAAAAAAAAAAAAAAAAAAAGCCCAATGATTTGATGTTGAAGAGAATATATATCATTTAATCTCTTATAAAGAACAAAATAAAATAATTTACCTTTTATAAATGTTTTTTTTTTTTTTTTGAATGGTTTCTTCTAAATGATTTTTAAAGCCCCCACTAATTTAAAAGCATAAAATAAAAGCCAAGTGAAGCTTAAAATAGAAGAAAAAAACATAATTTGATTCGTAAATCATAAGATTCAAATCATAAAATCATAGGATTCATATAAAAAAGGATTCAAAGGTGGGATTCAAATCATTTTGCTTAAGATTCAACTCAAATTGTATATCGTAAATCATAAATCATAGGATTTTGACAACATTGCATCCAAGTCGGAAAATTTAAGAAATCACAAAATGGTGTGGGACCCAACCTAAGCCAAAGGTAGGCCCCACACTTTTTTTTTTTTGAAAAATCATACGACACAGAAAAAGTTTTTCCACATCCTTGAGCTACAACCTATGTGGCCTTGAATGCAGGACAAATTTTCAGCGTCCAAGGCCAATTTTTTGGGCCAACTTCGGGTTCCAATTTCTTAAGTTTATGACATTCAAACCCTGTAACCAAAACAACGCCTGAGAATTGACTATTCAAGAACCTGAATTTGACCTAACTTTTGAACCCACACATCTCCCTAACCCCCATGACTTTTCTCCCAAACCAGAACCATAGTTACCCCAATGTTGTAAAATGGCATAAGTGATCACATGCAACCCAAGAGGCAAGAGGGTTGTTTGCACATGCGATGGCACAACCCCTAAAACTCCCTAATCCTCAAAATTCCCGAGTCCCCATTGCCTATCTCTAGGAGCCCAGTCCCAATACTTGGGGAAAATTTGCTAATCCTATGGAGAGATAAGAATATGAGCAAGGGATTCTTAAGAGAGGTGAGCCAAGCCTTCGGCGACCTTGAAGGGTAGAGGAATTCACTTGTTCTTTACCCTACGACTTCTCTGAGAGGACCAAGGCAAGACCCTCCTTCAACAAAAAAGTGCAATTTCAATCCTAGTACAAATTCAAGTCTCAAGCACAAGAATTCTGAAGATCAAAGCCTCATCCAAGCTACGAGAAGATGAGAAAGTGATCAACTCGCCACCTTCCCAAGCCTCCCTTTTTGTCTCCATCTCTATCCAAATTCTTTCTTCTTTCTTTTCATTTACCCTTGGGACGCAAGTCGAACATTTGTTGATATTCTAATAATTGGAATTTACTTCTCCTCAAGTAGAGACTGCATCTTTGCTGGTGGAGTAGGGTGCTTTACCCCTTATTACTCCATAATTGTGGTCCTTACTCAGAAGAGTGGTTTGGAGACCTAGTTGAAATCAACTTCTTGAAATCTAGGAGACTACTTTCTTGAATTTTGAGAAACCAACAAGGATCCTAGCCATCTTTGAACCATTCAAAAGAAATGGGCTAGTGGCGACTCCAAAATTGACCTCATGGGCTCTACCACCCCCACTAGACCGCCGTTGCTACGTTGAAAGAAAGATAGTCATCAATGAGATAATTAGGATCAAATGATCAATGTGATTTAAAGCCCATGCCTTGTCCAAATTGGAGCCATGATTTGGATGATTCGAATTGGCATGCATGTGTACCACTTGTAGGGTTGATGAGTTGTGAAGGTGCAGCTTGCCTGATTTTGCCTTTTTCCCATAATTTATAGCCCTAAATTTTAACTGACGCTTTTGTGCCAAGCAGGTACACTCTTTTCTTCAATGATGTTTCCTGATCGAGCCCCTAACGACCAGTATCTGTATACTACCTTTGTTGGAGGTAGTCGGAATAGAGATCTTGCAAGAGCTTCATTGTATGGGAAGTTTCACTTCTTGTGTTATTACTGTTAGAAACATTTCTTCTTTGTCTTTTTCAACAGTTTTGTTTTACATTCTTTATATCACACTTCAATTCTCATATTAATTCCGTGCTTAGGGACGAGTTGCTACCTATTGTGGCTTCTGACCTTAGGAAGCTGTTGGGTGCCGAGGGACAACCTACATTTGTGAAGTAAGACCATTTTCACATCTCTGTACATTGCTCGGTAGTTGAGAATGTATTGTGCTTAATATGCAATTTTTAAAGATTAAGAGTTATATGATCCTCAACCTGAGGATACGCATGGTTATCCTCAGTTTTTCATTTTGTACAAGGTGGGCTCAGGGTTAAGCTATCCATACCAGTGATCTGGTGGACCCCTCTATGGATGCGCTATGCCCATTCCCCAGAGAGAGAGATATAGAGAGATATAGAGAGAGATAGATATCAATATATATATATATATAGCAGATATATTCTTTATATATATATATATATATATATATATATATATATATATAGTGTTTATCTATAGGCCACCATTTGAAGGGTTAGGATTTCCCATTTGAGAAGTTTGAGGCATGCTCCATCCACTGTTGGGCCCGTCAGATCAATGGTCAATCATGCAGTCATGGGCCACTTATACAAACTGCAAACCAGAGGATAATATACATATCCTTTTACCCAAGGATTGTATAATTCCTCTTCTTTGTTTAATGTGAACCCAGGATCGTGGACCCATTGCCCTGATCATTTGAGAGGTTCAGGACCTGTTTCTTGTTTATTGATGCACATTGTCTAATAGTGATTATCTACATTCAACCGTAGACATGTGTACTGGAGTAATGCCTTCCCCTTGTATGGGCATGATTATGATTCAGTGCTGGAAGGTATAGCAAAGATGGAAGGAGATCTTCCCGGGTTCTTCTATGCAGGCAAGTACTTTAAAAAGTGAACTTTAAGATAGCTATATTTTTGGACTTTGTATCATGGCCTTGTTTTTACACTACAATATGAGCTATCACATAAAGGATTGAAAAACACCTTTGCAAGTTGTAAGAAGAGCACGAGTTCAGTGAGCACCTATAGTTGGTGGCAGCACCATTAAGACATAAGGTGGGAATTTAGCAGGAATTCAAATTGTGAATACGAAATCCCCTTTTGAAATGGATGTTAAGATTCTTTCTAGCCATTATTGGATGGTGGGAGTTGTGGGAGCACACTATGTTCACACTATCTTTTGCCTTAAAGTTAATCAAGTGTAATCTTTTATATCTATTACCAGAAAGACGAAGAAGATGGAATCATCTTTGTAGAACGTTGATACATAACCAATGGAATGCTTATAGTGTTACCATTACCTGATAAAACGATCTTGCAGTATCGGTAGAAACGATCTTTCCCTCGTGTTCGGCTATAGCTGAAACCCCCGAATCTAGAGCCACTTGGCATTCCAACCCAGTTCCAACAATGCACTTCTCGGACCGAGAAAGCAGAACTGCTTGGCACTGCATATTAGAACTCATTAAAGCCTGATTCGCATCATTATGCTTGATAAAAGGAATGAGCTTATTGTGTTTTTTTTTTTTTTCTTAGGTAAAAAGTCAGTTGTGTTTTTAATCCAACTATAATTCTTTATTTATTTAGTTTTTTCTTTCTTAGGAAAAACATCATTTATGTTGTTTAATCCAACTGTCCTGAATACACATATGCACTGGTGTAGCGGGAGGGAATCATCCCTGTAGCGACTTTTAATGTTTTTTGTTGATAACTCATTGATATCAGCAAGAGGATGTTTTAGGCACTAAGATGAGCTCTTTATTTATTTATTGTTGTCTTTCTTAGGAAAACGTCATTTGTGTTGTTTAATCCAACTATTTCTCGAATACACAGCCCTGAATATCACCGATCTGGTGGAGCAGGATTCGTAAAGACTAGTGTTCCAAATATTGATGATATTATCGGTATTGCTAGTTCAACTATACCGAAATTGCTAGAAGTATAAAAATTTCCGAATATCACCGATATTTTCAATTACATTGCCAACACTTGGTGATACTATTGATATCAACGATAACTTAAGAAGTATCCATTATAGAAGTTCTCTACTATTAGCAATACCTCCGATAGTATCTTCGATACCAGGGAAACATACATAAAAAGGCGAATATTGATAGAAATTTGGATTTGGGGTGAAATCTCTACTCAAAACAAAGACGGACTAGACTCAAAGGGTGACGAAAAACACTTAGAGACCTCATTTGTTTTCAACTGCCAGCATGGATTGCAATGGAAATCCACGTCTATGCATGATTCTCATGCATTGACATGGATTTCTGGCGAAAAATTAATATTTAAGTAAAAAATGGGAAATCCTATTTTTTTCCTTTTTATATTGCAAAAACGTGTTCTTCATTGTTAATTAATGTGTAAATTTTCTATATTAATGAGTGTTGGCCAATGCATTGATTGGCTACAAATTTTATATATTTATTTTTTCAATAGCACATGGTTAGGTCCCCATAAATGAAAACTTATTATATATAGTAGTTTTATATAATATTTTGATTCCCATGTCATTTAACATGTCCTAAAGTTTCACGGAAAATTTCGATTCCTACGCGCCCTCCCTCTCTCTCCCCTTATGCTCCCTGACATAAAAATTAGGCAAGAAAGTCTAGCATTGAGCATGATTGTGTTGGCATGTAAGTGGGGTTTAGCAAACATGTATCAATCAGCTCCCCGCTATTCTTTGCAGCTGGCTAGCTGAGCACATCCTTTCCACTTTTGGCTCACTGCTACGACATGGGTGTACTTGGTTCCAACTTGGGTGTTTATTATCTGATACGAGTGTACTGTTTTGGCATGGGATGGGACTGTTGTCAATATCAGCCTCACCCATTCTGGTTCCCATAGTCTAGGTAAAATGAGGAAGGTTGATGTCTAGTGAGCTGCCAATTGTAAAACTTTTAGCAATCTACTATTTTAAAGACTGCCCAAAATGTGATGAAAAGGCTTTCTATGACAATTGAACCAAACGAAAACAAATGAAAGAGGAATGATTCTATCCAATTGAAAGTAACGACAATTCTGGTCAATCATTGAAAAAACGAAAACAAAATGAAATAGGATGGTCCTATGTGAGGCGATCTGTGCCTGTGAAGTGTAATTTCTTACATTATGGTACAGATTCATGTTCTTTTTTCTTCTTCTTATGGATTGTACGAATTTACAGGTAACCAGAGGGATGGAGTGTCTGTGGGAAAAGCAATAGCTTCTGGTTGCAAAGCAGCTGACCGTGTTATCTCCTATCTCATCTCTTCTGATAACAAGATGCTTAGTGGGACCTGATTGGCAATATAAGATGTTGACAAAGTTATTTGGTAATTGGCATCACAATACTCTTTTTTGTTCACTTCTTTTTTGTCTCCTCTTCAATTCTAAAAGTGTTTGGATGCATCTCCTTCTTTTTCTTTTTCTTTGTTCTTTGTTTTTAATGGATACCTAAGCCGTGTTAAAGGAAAACTAACAAAGCATAAAGGAATTCACAATACAAATCTCAGGCCTCTACACTCCCTGCAAGGAATCTTTTTGAGGCTAGAAAATACAAGATACTTAGCCTAGCCACAATATCCTTGATTATATCTACAATAAAGCTTAGTCTCCACGGGTCATCTGATTTTCTACAAGCAAGTCCAACAACTAAAAAGAAGAGACCTGCACCACAACCGATATTGCAATAAGCTGGAGAAGATTCACAGCTCCTTTGCGCAACACCTTCACTTTTGCTTCCACTTCATCGACTCATCCCACCATCCTGGTTTCCTAGTCCCTTGTCATCTCCCTATCCCTGCACCTCCCTCCAAGGCTGAAGAGAAGCCCTACAGAGTAAATTTTAGCTTCCAATAGCATATTGGCGAAACAAATGCTCTCCTAGATTTTCTTGGAAAAAAGGATTTCTTTTCAGTTGGAATAAACATCTGATGCCACTAAATCTTCAAATTCCTCCCAACCAAGGGCCAATCCTACCAAGTAGCTTTTAATTTTCGATATTACCTTTTGCACTAGAATCAGTCCATCTTCAAATATTCCCATCTCCCTCTTTCCAGGTGCCCCACAAGATGACACCTGGAGCATTTTGCCATTGTATAAACCATCCTACCATCCTTCAAACTTCTCTACTACTTTATCTGGAAGAACCCAACACACCTCAGAAATTAAGAAAGTGCCCCAAACTGCGATGGCCACTTTACAGTCCACAAACAAGCGATCAATGTACCTTTGCTTCATTGCACATGCTGCATGTATTCAGAAACTGAAGGTTTCAGTGCTGAAGATGATCTGGCACAAGGATTTTGTTGGCCAACCACTATCCAACAAAAAGTGGTAACCTTTGTCAGGATTGGTTTGGCCACCACAACCCAATTCGAGGGAATGACCTGCAAACCTGGGGATGAAGAGGACTTCACCAGATAGTCTCCCTTAGAAGATCATTTCCAAATCCTTTGTCCACCCTATTGTAGTTAATGAACACTTCTTCAAGACAGGCCCAAAAGTTAATAAATTTTGTTAGGGCCTGTTTGTTAACGCTGATTTTTTGTACTTAACGTGAGATTAGGAAAATATTTCATGTTTAGTGGTGTTTGTTAATACGTTGTTAACACAGAAGAAGGAAAGCGCAAGTGGTTTTTCACCGAATTCTCTCGCGATAGAAGTCTTACTTAATGGTGAACACGAATGCGCTCCATGAGTTTTTCTATATATATATATATATAAAATTGCTTCCAAAATTACCCCAGGGAAGCGGATTGCGTACTGAGTAACTTAGTACTCTGAGCGTTCTGAGTAAACTCTGTGGGGGTCCACCATGATTTGCATATTTTATCTACTCCGTCCATCCATTTTAACAGATAATTTTATGGCTTGATCCCAAAAATGAGATATATCCAAATCTCACGTGCACCTCACCATGGGAAATAGTGTGAATTGAAACTTTACCGTTGAAAATTTCTTGGGGCCCACAGAAGTTTTGGATCAAGCTGATATTTGTTTTTTACCTTCATCCATGTCTACGTAATCTTATAAACAGGTTGGATGACAAATAAAAATCATTGTGGCCCTAGCAAGGTTTCAACGGTGAAAGTCATTATTTGCATTGTTTCTTATAGTGTGGTTCACTTGAGCTTTGGGAATACTTCTATTTTAGACTTAACCACTAAAATGATCTCAAAAAACGGATGAACGGCGTGGATAACCCACATACATTCATAATAGGCCCAACTGAGTTTACACAGTACGATAAAAGCTGACTGAGTAACTCGGTACGCAATCCTATTTCTTTTCAAGTTAGTACGGAAATGTTTTTTCTCTTTGAAATGTTCCCGCAGTATAAAACTAACTTTTAACATGGAAAACTTATTCATGCCATACCATGATTTGTGTTTGATCCACACCATCCATCAACTTTTTCAGATCATTTAAGATGTAAGCCAAAAAAAAGAGGCGGGTCTTAAGGATTAATTGGCCACAAGGTGGGGATTGAACGTCCACCATTAAAAACTTCTTGGGAGCTGGAGAAGTTTCGGATCAAGCTGATATTTGTGTTTTCACTTCATCCACGTCTACATGACCTAATGAATAGGTTGGATGGTAAAAAAAAAAACATCACAGTAGCCCTTAGAAAGGTTTCAAAGGTGGATGTCATTATCACTGCAGCATTCTTTAGCGTGGTTCACTGGAGCTGTGGACCTGCTTCATTTTTAAATTATACATTAAAATAATATGAGAAAAATGATAAAGGGATTAGATAAAACACTTACACCACGGTGGGCCCCACAGAGCCCTGCCCGGACGGTGGGGTAGCACGCAATCCGCGTTTGAAGCGGATGGGCTAGGGCCTGGGGGGAGGGACGCGGATTGCGTCCTACCCCCGCCCAGACGGTAATCCGTCCGGGCAGGGCTCTGTGGAGCCCACCGTGATGTAACTGTTTTATCCCGCCGTCCAATGATTTTTTCAGAAAATTTTAATGTGTGAACCAAAAAATGAGGCAGGTCCAAGGCTTGAGTGGACCAAAAAGTGGGGATTGAACGTCCACCATTAAAAGCTTCTTGGGAGCCAGAGAAGTTTCGGATCTAAGCTGATATTTGTGTTTTCACTTCATCCACGTCTACGTGACCTTATGAATAGGTTTTATGGTTAAAAAAAACATCACATGGGCCCTTAGAAAGGTTTCAACGGTGGGTGTCATATCAGTGCAGGTTCCTTTGGTGTGGTCCACTCAAGCTTTGGACCTGCCTCATTTTTTGGTTCACACATTAAAATTTTCTGAAAAAATCATTGGACGGCGGGATAAAACAGTTACATCACGGTGGGCTCCATAGAGCCCTACCCAGACGGATTACCGTCCGGGCGGGGGTAGGACGCAATCCGCGTCCTGGGGGGAGGCGGATTTGATAGGACGCGGATTGCGTCCTACCCACGCCCGGACGGTAATCCGTCCGGGCAGGGCTTTGTGGAGCCCACCGTGATGTAATTGTTTTATCCCGCCGTCCACCCATTTTTTCAGAAAATTTTAATATGTGATCCAAAAAATGAGGCAGGTCCAAGGCTTGAGTGGACCACACCAAAGGAACCTGCACTGATATGACACCCACCGTTGAAACCTTTCTAATGGTCCACGTGATGTTTTTTTTTTACCATAAAACCTATTCATAAGGTCACGTAGACGTGGATGAAGTGAAAACACCAATATCAGCTTGATCCAAAACTTCTCTAGCTCCCAAGAAGCTTTTAACGGTGGACGTTCAATCCCCACTTTGTGGTCCACTCAAGCCTTGGACCTGCCTCATTTTTTAGTTCACATATTAAAATTTTCTGAAAAAATCGTTGGACGGCAGGATGAAACAATTACATCACGGTGGGCTCCACAGAGTCCTGCCCGGACGGATTACCGTCCGGGCGGGGTAGGACGCAATCCGCGTCCGATTAGATACTGCGAGGTGAGTAGGAGTCAGCTGCTGAAATGACGTCACCAAGTTATATGGGCCCCACTATGATGTATGTGTTTTATCCACACCATCAATCCATTTTGAGATATCATTTTAGGGCATGAGCCAAGGAATGAGGCAGATAAAAAGCTGTAGCGGACCCATCACAAAAAACAGTTGGGAGAGTGATTCCCACCGTTGAAACTATCCTAAGGCTTACCATAATGTTTATTTGAAATCCAACCTGTTCAAAAGTTTAAAAAGACATGAAAGAAGGGAAAACAAGAATATCATGTTGATCTGAAACTTTCGTGGCTTTTAGAAGTTTTTAATGGTGGGCGTCACTACCCCCACTGTTTTCTGTGCTGGGTCCACTGGAGCTTTGGATTTAACTCATTCTTTGCATATTGCCCTAAAATAATCTCTCCATATGGATGGACGGCGTGGATACAAAACATACATCATGAAGGCCCACGAAACTTGGTGACGTCGCTTCAGTTGCCAGTCTCGCTGTACTCAACCTGTCAGTAGCTAATCCAAAGACAGATTGGCTGGTGTATTGACGTCAGCAAGTTCTGTGGTCCCATCATGATATATTTGTTATATCCAAACCGTCCATCCATTTTGCGAGCTCGTTGTGAGGCTTGAGCCAAAAAGTAAGACAGATCTAAAGATAAAATGGACCACACTGCAAAAGGCAGTAGGAGATTGAATGTCTACCATTGAAATCTTTCTGTGGTCATAGAATTTTCGGACCAATATGAAATTTGTTTTTCCTCTTTGTCCAGATATTTTGACCTTATGAATAGATTAGATGGAAAATAAATATTATAGTGGGCCCTGCAAATATTTTAACGGTGAAAATCATTATCCCGCTGCTATTTTTGGTGTGGCCTATTTGAGTTTTGGATATGATTCATTTTTTGGATAATGTTATAAAATGATCTCAAAAATTTGATGAACGGTGTGGATATAATAAATACACTATTGCAGGTCCATGTAACTTTGAACCGTTCGTACAAGTCGGTCCTCGAGGAGGGTCGGCGCTCGTCTTCGCACGACACGTATCTATACCAGCTATATAGCTGGTGTGTGGTACGTAACGGATTGGCTACTCCCCTGCCACTAGCCCGGTGGGTGGTGGTCGGTGCTCTGTGCCCCATGATGTATGTGTTTCGTCCATTCTGTTCACCCATTATTTGTATCATTTTATTTCTCTATCTAAAAAATAAGAGGGATATAAATCTGAGGTGGACCACATCACAGGAAAACAATAGTGATTAGATATCTACCATTAAAATCCTCCTAAGGCCCACTGTACTGTTTATTTGACATCCAATATGTTGGTTAGTTCATACATGCCCAGATGAAGTTAAAAAACAAAAATCAACTTGATCCAAAACTTGTATAGCCCCCAAAAGGTTTTCAATGGACAAAGCCCATTCAACATTGTTTCTTATAATGTGGTCCACTTGAGATTGGGATATACCTCATTTTTTATCCCATACTATAAGATGATCTGAAAAAATATATGGACAACATGGATGAAACACATACATCATGGTAGGGCCCATAGAGCACCGACCATCAGCCATTGGCTGGTGGCCGTGGGAGAAGCCAATATATTTACGGTGTGGTACACTGGCCCATGGATGCGGATTCCGTGGGAAAGCCTTTCGCAGGAAGTTACTGCGCGCGAAACTTATATAGGACCCATTCTAACTTTTGTGAATAATGATATTTTAATTTTTTATTAAGTACTTTATAATTTATTTGAATTAAATAGAATAATTTTATTTTCATTTAATAAAAAATAATTTCTTTATAATGTAAAACATTTCCAAACAGGAGATAGGGGCAAATGTGTCAAATTAGCATATTTCAGACATTTCGGATGTTTGTTAACAAACAGATTATTTCAAATTCACAACTTAAATTTCAGACTTAGGCCATAATTAGCAAACAAGTTTTTTGACTTCAGATTTTAGATTTCAGATTCAGGCTTTAAATCAAAGACTTCAATTTAACAAACGGCCCTAAGTCTCGTATCATTCATTTTACCTTGATCTCTTTTCGGCTAGCCATCTATCAATCCTCAGAAAAGCATTTTCCAAGGGAGAATTGCCCAAACCACATATCCTCCGAGAATCTGTTCACATCACAACATGCACCCTGCTCTATGGATACCTCTTTGAAATAGGTGATTTTCTTCACACAACCATCTCCTCTGAGCCCCACCCCAATCATCCACAATCCAACCCCTTTCCTTGACTCTGTATTTACTTTGGATATGCTTCCTCCACAATGCCTGTTCATTTTGAATTAGAGACATTAAAAATGATTAATCAATATCAACTATAACCCCCAGCGTTCCAAGCTAATGATATGGGTTCGATTCCCACTACCCATGCCTCCAAAGTGCCATTGCCATTTCAATTGGAGCCCAATCCCTTTCTTTGATCCTTCCTATATAAAAACTTGCCTTCCCTATTTATCTGCACATCACTCAATTTAAACAAGTTGTGTACCGCCTTCCTTCCCTTTGCCTTGCCTTAAAAATCCTTCTAATTTCTTTCCAATCTTTTCAACACTTCAACACCACATATATAATTTGAGAGAGAGAGAGAGGTAACAGACCAAAGGTTTGCCAATGAATATTTAATGAGCATAACCACTGCCCAACATGAATAAAAGTTTCAATAGCACTAACACCTTTTTCAAAATTCATCAATAAACTAGTATGTCATTTGTTAATTGGAGATGCGTAGTAGTCACATTCACAGGAAGATTGCCAACTTCAAAACTTGGAAGTAAACTGCATACCTCAGACCTGCAGAATACCAAGAAGAGCTGCCACCACTGTGAATAAGAACTGCGATTGTGGATTTCCTTGTTGAGATGCTGAAGAAACCCCACCTCTGCCCACATGGACGAAAACGATCTGCTTGCCTCTACAAATATCCGGCACCTCCTCAATCAAATCTGCAACTGCATTTTTCGAGTCACCTTCCACTATGGCCAGGAAGAGTCTGAATCTGACCATAGTTTTGACAGCTTGCAGGAGAGGCAGCTTCTGCATAGTTAAAAGAATCCAACCCAGTCAGATAGCTTTAGAACTATGTTTTTGATAGGGAGTGTTTGGTTGCACTGAAATCATAAAATTTTGCTCTAAATTAGACTGATTAAACCGTCCATTAAGATTTAGTGCATAAATTAGTTTGAAATTTTATTAAATGCAATCACAAGCCGAAACATGATCATTTATGAGTCTTGCGCCTATACTGAATGTGGTTAATCTAAATCTCATTTGAAAACTAATTTTATCAGAAAATGCCATTTAATGTTGACCTATGCTGTCTAGATGGTGGCCAGAATCCAGTGACTCTACATCTAGCTGGCGATCCAAATGCCAGGAATGATGATGATGATGATGACAATAGCCATGGTGGTGGTGGTGCCGGCGGTTGTTGATGATGATGATCGCAAAGGTGGTGGTGAGCAGTTCAGTCCATTTATGGATTCAAAAGCATTTTGGTAACATATATGAAAAACCCAGATCTTGCACAAAAGAGTGAGTGGGCTTGGGTTAGGAAAAACCACGCACCGGCTCAGTCCAATGGGTAATGGGCACTTTCTTTACCAGGAAGGGGCCGCGTGATGAGTACTGGTTTGGATTAGTGAAATGGTGTGACCCATACGAAATGAATAGATTGTTTCAATAAAATTGCTAGCCATTAACAATCCACATGCACCTGTGGCCTACCCTGATGAGTGGACCTGCTTAATTTTTGAAAGTGGCCATCTTCATGGAGTGGCCCTTTGGGCTTTCGGGCCAGGCTTGGGTTCAAGTAGTCAGATCATTTCTCAATCGGGCTGAGTTTGAACAGTATAGACTAAGTCTGCCCCAACCTGACTTACCACTTTCACGTATCGTCCTCTCTCTCTCTCTCTCTCTCTCCCCAGTAGGGCTAACCCTCCCAGCATAAACATTTCTAGCCAGGCTTGGGCTATACTATTTTGGCTTGACATTAGTCGGACTTATGTTAGAAAATGCAGGCCGAGGTTCCCTAACTCAGCCCATTATCACCCCTAGCCACATCTAATGGAGTAGTAGATCTTAGATGTGCGGCACAAACCCAAATGATTGAGTTGGGACTTGGAAGTAGGGCTGCAATAGGCCGGGCCTGGAGGTGGCTTTGACCCGGATTTTTAACTTTTGGGGCCGAGCCTATTCAAGCGTTGATAGCCCAACTTGGGAGCCCGAAAAAGGATAAGAACATTGATAATCTAGCATGATATTGTCTTAGAGGTCGTACATTTGTCATGTGCTTTTCTTAAAATGAACCGTCCAAATCGTGGGACCTAATTAAGATGGTTAATTAAAAGAAAAATCAGGTCCCCACTGGTGAACATCTAGTAGATTGACAAAATGGAAATTATGGACGGTCAGATTAAAAGAAAGAGATGTACATTAATAAAATTATCCAATAAATAAATCATGGAACTTAAACATACATCTACAGTGGCCCCTTGATTTGGACGGTTCATTGTGAGTAGAAGTATGTTGTATGCCACATGCACTTTTATTTAGTCGGTGTGTATGATCAACGAAGGGGAGTTATTTGATACTCTGGTGGAGCGTGACTCATGATGCACAGGTACTTGAAACTGTATACATAGCATACATTAACCCAAATTAAACTCATCGTGGAACCCACTGTGGTTAAGTTAAAAATCTGACTCCCAAAATCACACAATCCCAACTTCTGATGATCCACTTGTTTGTTGAAATAAGATATTTGATATTTTTCATTTTCAGCCGTCCAGTAAATGTCCACGATTCCGGTAGTAAGCTAATATCAAATAGCATCAATTTTTTGTCCATGACGCATCTAAACTGGGACACATAATTCGGACAGTTTAATTTGAATTACTTAAATAACACGTGTGCAGTTTTTTTGTTAAGTTTGAGTGCGTGTGTATTATCCATTACATTCTTCCAGAGCATCAAAGCTTTCACATACAATTTATCAGAGTGGTAATAACCTTATGAACGGTTTGGATGGCATGTAAACGTCTTGGCCGGCTCCAAGAAGATTTCAACGGTGGAAGTTTCTGTTCTCACTGTTTCGTATGGTTGGCCCACCTGAGTTTGAATCTTCCTGATTTTTTTTGAATCCTGTCCTATTATGATATTTAGAAACGGATTAACGGAGTGGATTTGTCACTTCCATCTCTTTGGGCCTCACATGGCTTCCGATCACAAGAACTTGTGGCGGGGGTTACAGGCAATTCACGTACCAAACAACTCGCTCGAAAGGTCGCCTGGCGCCTTAAACCCCTAGCTTCCCCAAACCCCAGGAGTTAAATGTACTCAGGCTGCATACGACGCTCGATGCGCAGGCACGAAAAAAAACTGTACACGTGGCATATATTAACTCAAATAATTGTGCATCCTACTATCTCTAGGTGACAATCACAAGATCATATTGGTTGAACAATATTAACTTTATGATTCGCGGACACTTGTTCGTGAAAGTGGACCGTTGGATATTTTCATTTTTAACCGTTTAATAACTATCCAATAATCTAACAGTCAGATTATAAAAAAATCTCGATTTTTGGATCATCATGCACCTAGACTTCGTACCACAATTTGGACGGCTTAAACTGAGCACTTATATGCAATGAATACAATTTCTAAGTGTCTGTGTATCATCGATCACATTTTGCTAGAGTATCAAAGTTTTTCTTTGAGAAATTTACTACTGTACGACTCATTTATGACCCATATACCCGCTTAAGCTCACTCCTTTTTACATGACCAGAATAAGCCCCAGATGTACGGACAACTTGCCAAAGGTCGAAAATGCTCTGCTGGTTCCTTCAACCGGATCGGCCGGTGCTTGAAGGCTGGGCTTCTTATGGCTACGGATTATAACCGTAGCCATAACCGTAGCCATTGAGAAAATTTAATCCAGGCAGCATCCTAGACGTCTGTGTAGTAGTGCCGCCCATTTTTTTTTAATTGGGTGGGTCCCATCGTGGGCTCCACACTCAATGTTCATGATTTTGGTGGGCCCCACATCCACCTGTGCACTTTTTAAAAAAAAATACATGGATAACTTTATTTTACCTACATTTTTCTCTAATACATATTTATATAAATATGTATATATGAGTATATAAAAATTTTTTCTTTCTTTTTTTCATTTCTTTATTGATTCATTTAATAAGAATATTTTCTAAACCAAAATTAGTTACTTGATGTACCCTATATAATTTTAAGGTAGGAGAAGCTACTTTAGCTAACCAACCTGTTTATTTTCCAAGATTCTATCAGGTCGATGGTCGAAAATCCATTTCATTCACTTCGCAGTCAATTCAATCAGTTCGCGGTCAATTTCATTCATTTCATTCACTTCACAATCAATTCCATGCATTTTACAGTCAATCTCAGCGATTCCGCTTCACTTCACGGTCAATTTCATGTATTTCATGGTCAATTTCCTTCACTTCACAGTCAATTCCATGCATTTCATGGTCAATTCCCTTCACTTCACGTTCATTTCTATGCATTTCAAGGTCAATTCCCTTCATTTCATGGTCAATTCCATGCATTTCACATTCAATTCCCTTCCAATTCCATGCATTTCACGGTCAATTTCCTTCATTTCACGGTCAATTCCATGCATTTCACGGTCAATTCCCTTCACTTCACGGTCATTTCCATGCATTTCATGGTCAATTCAGGCCATTTCACTTCACTTCACGGACAACTCCCTTCATTTCACGGTCAATTCCATGCATTTCACAGTCAATTCCGGCGATTCCTCTTCACTTCACGATCAATTCAATACATTTCACGGTCAATTCCCTTCACTTCATGGTCAATTCCATGCATTTCATGATCAATTCCCTTCACTTCACGGTCATTTCCATGCATTTCACATTCAATTATGACGATTCTGCTTCACTTCACGGTCAATTCTATACGGAAATAATATCGATATCATCAATAATATCGCTGATAACCAGAAATATTGGTATCGCTACAAGTTTCACTGGCCAGGGATATGGAAACAATATCGATATCGTCGATAATATCGCTGATAACCGGAAATATCGGTATCGCTACAAGTTTCGCTCGCCAGGGATATGGAAACAATATCGATATCGTTGATAATATCACTGATAACCATAAATATTGGTATCACTACAAGTTTCGCTAGCCAGGGATACGGAAACAGTATCAATATCGTCGATGATATCGCTGATAACCGAAAGTATTGGTATCGCTACAAGTGAAGAGGATTGACTGTGAAATAAGTGGAATTGACCGTGAAATGAAGGGAATTGACCGTGAAATGCATGGAAATGACCGTGAAGTGAAGGGAATTGACCGTGAAATGAATGGAAATGACTGTGAAGTGAAGCGGAATCACTGGAATTGACCGTGAAATGAATCGAATTGACGGTCAATTCCCTTCACTTCACGGTCAATTTCGTGCATTTCACGGTCGATTCCCTTCGCTTCACGGTCATTTCCATTCATTTCATGGTCAATCCCGGCGATTCCCTTTCACTTCACGGTCAATTCAATGCATTTCACGGTCAATTCCCTTTACTTCATGGTCAATTCCCTTCATTTCATGGTCAATTCCATGCATTTCACGATCAATCCCGACGATTTCCCTTCTCTTCATGGTCAATTCCATGCATTTCACGGTCAATTGCCTTCACTTAACGGTCAATTCCGTGCATTTCATGGTCAATTCCCTTTATTTCACGGTCAATTCCATGCATTTCACGGTCAATCCCGATGATTTTCCTTTCTTCATGGTCAATTCCATGCATTTCACGGTCAATTCCCTTTACTTCACGGTCAATTCCGTGCATTTCACGGTCAATTCCCTTCATTTCACGGTCAATTCCAAGCATTTCACGGTCAATCCCGACGATTCCCCTTCGCTTCACGGTCAATTCAATGCATTTCATGGCCAATTCCCTTCACTTCATGGTCAATTCCGTGCATTTAACAGTCAATTCCCTTCATTTCACAGTCAATTTCATGCATTTCATGGTCAATTCTGGCGATTCCCCTTTACTTCACGGTCAATTCAATGCATTTCACGGTCAATTCCCTTCGCTTCACAGTCAATTCCGTGCATTTTACAGTCAATTCCATGCATTTCACGGTCAATACTGGTGATTCCGCTTCACTTCACGGTCAATTCCATGCATTTCACGGTCAATTCCCTTCACTTCACGGTCAATTCCATGAATTTCATGGTCAATTTCATGCATTTCACGGTCAATTCCGACGATTCCCCTTTACTTCACGGTCAATTCAATGCATTTCACGGTCAATTCCCTTCACTTCACGGTCAATTCCATGCATTTCACGGTTAATTTCCTTCATTTCATGGTCAATTTCATGCATTTCACAGTCAAATCCGATGATTCCCCTTCACTTCACGGTCAATTCGATTCATTTCATGGTCAATCCCCTTTACTTCACGGTCATTTCTATTCATTTCACGGTCAATCCCGGCGATTCCCCTTCACTTCACGGTCAATTCAATTCATTTCACGGTCAATTCCCTTCACTTCATGGTCAATTCCATGCATTTCACGATTGATTCCCTTCACTTCACGGTCATTTCCATTCATTTCACGGTCAATCCCGACGATTCCCTTTCACTTCACGGTTAATTCAATGCATTTCACGGTCAATTCCCTTCAATTCTAGTGATTGATCGTGAAATGCACGAAATTGACCGTGAAGTGAAGGGGAATCGCCAGAATTGATCGTGAAATGCATGGAATTGACCGTGAAGTGAAGGGAATTGATGGTGAAATGCATTGAATTGACCGTAAAGTAAAGGGAATTGACCGTGAAATGCATGGAATTGATTGTGAAGTGAAACGGAATCACTGGTATTGACCGTAAAATGCATAGAATTGACCATGAAATGCACGAAATTGACCATGAAGTGAAGGGAATTGACCGTGAAATGCATGGATTTGACCGTGAAGTGATGGGGAATCGTCGGGATTGACCGTGAAATGCATGGAATTGACCATGAAGTGAAGGGAATTGACCTCGAAATGCATGGAATTGACCATGAAGTGAAGGAAATTCGCCGAAATTCACTGCGAAATGCATGGAATTGATCGCGAAGTTAATGAAATTTACCGCAAACTGTTTGAAATTGACCGTGAAGTGAATGAAATTGACCACGAAGTAAATGAAATGAATGAAATTGACCACGAAGTAAATGAAATGAATGAAATTGACCGCGAAATAAATGAAATGGATTTTCGACCATCGACCCGATGGAATCTTGGATAATAACTATATTGGTTGGCTAAATTAGCTTCTCCTATCCTAAAATCATATGTGGTACGTTAAGTAACTCATTCTAGTTTAGGAGATATGCTTGTTAAATAAATAGACAAATAAATGAATTAAAAGATAGAAAAATATTTTTATATACTTATATATAGATATTTACATAATGGGAAAAAGAACAATGCCCTCGAGCTGATTTTAACGTCCCATGAGGTCGAGCTGTATGGGCCCCACCGTGATGCATTTCGAACATTAACACCATCAGTCAGATGCACCATTCTATCATGGGCCTAGGTCTAAAAAATTAAGTCAATCCATGACTTGTGTGGGCCACACCACATATAGAGGTTGAGAGGTGTCGTGCACCATTAAAACATTCATAACCATTTTTTTGGGCCCACCGAGATGTGGTTTGCAAATCCAGCCCATCCATTATGTGTGTCCCACTTGTATGAAGGTTCAGACCAAGTTTCGGGTGCATGAAAATTTCAGGTGGGCCCTACCAAGTACTTTTATATGTTTTTAACATGTCTTCACAAGATTTTAGATGGTATGGCCTACCTGAGTTCCGCATACAATTGATTTTTGGGATATCCTATAATTTAAAGGGGACGCATCAAATAAACGGTGTTGATGTTCGAAACGCATCACAATGGAGCCCACACAACTGGACCTCATGGGAAGTTAAAATCAGCTTGAGCGCATTGTACCTTTTCCCTTACATAATCATGTACTAGAGAAAAAATGTAATGGGAAAAGGTTCTCCTCGTAAAAAAAAAATAAAATTCCGCCAGAAGGCGTGGCCGTCTTGCCTTCTATTTTTTTTTTTTTGCTGTGAAATCTTCAGTTGCTTTTGCAGGTCCTATCATAAGGTCTGTGTTATATCCAAACCATCCATCTATTTGGTGAGCTCATATTAAGGCTTGAGATGAAAAATAAGACAGATCTAACTATCAAGTAGACCACACTGTAAAAGGCAGTAGAGAATTGGACGTCTACCATTGAAACCCTTTTAGGGTTACAGAAGTTTTGGATCATTATAAAAATTTGTTTTTCCTCTTCATCCAGGTCTTCGTGACCTTATGAATAGATTGGATGGAAAATAAATGTTATAGTGGGCCCTACAAAATTTTTAACTGTGAAAATCAATTTTGCAGCTGCTCTTCGTGGATATGATTTTTTTTGGATACTGCTCCGAAATTAACTCTAAATATGGATGAACGTTGTGGATATAATAAATACATAACTGTGGGGCTCATGTAACGTTGATCTCTTTTGAACCGTTCGTATAACTCGGAGTTTGTGGAGCGTAGCGGTCGTCTTCGAGCACCAGCCAATCCGGTTGAAGGTAAAAGCAGGGGGCATTTTCGACCTTTGATAAGTCGTCCGTACAGATGGGGCTTATTCTGGTGAGGTAAAAAGGAGTGGGCTTAAGCGGGTAAATGTGCTATAAGTGGGTCGTACAGTGGTAAATTTCTCTTTTTCTTTTAAAACCCTATAAATCATCCCATCTTCCAAACTCCCTCCCTTCTTCCCTCAAAATCCTAGGGAGAGAGAAAAACCCTAGCAAAACCCTAATAAAATACCAATTTCCATGAACTCTCCTCCCAGAAATTTCTGATTTTCGTCGCTTCTCGATCTCGATCCCAGCCTAGTTTGATGGCTCTGTACCTCCTCTTCGAATCGGCATCTGGTTTCTCTCTCTTCCACGTTCATGGCATCGACGAGATCGGGCAGAACACGGAAGCGGTCCGCAACTCGGTCCTCGACCTTACCCGGTTCGGGAAAGTCGTGAAACTCGCCGCGTTTCAGCCCTTCTCCTCCGCTCTCGACGCTCTCAACCAATGCAACGCGGTCTCCGAAGGTGACATTACTACAGTTTTGATACTGGCATTTCAAGGGTTTTATTAATTCTTTTTATGCTGCAACGCCATCTCTATTGGTGATCCATTGCATATTTACTGCTGGCTATGTATTTTGCTTCAATGGTTCATTTGCATACCGAACAATCAGATAGCTAGTATTGTCTGACAGCTTAGGCTCACGTGATTATAGAAAAAAGGAAGAGTTAAATGATACTCAGGCTGCGTATGACGCTTGATACTCAGGCACTTTGAAATGGTACACGTGGCAGATAAGCTCAACTAAAACCGGCTAGATTGTGCAGCCCGCTGTCCTAACTCAGAATCCCAAGTTCAGATTGGTTGAGCAATACTCACCTTTGATTCTTGGACTGTTGTTTGTGGAAATAGGGCTATTGGATATTTTTCATTTTTAACTGTCCAATATGGATGGGTGTAATGTCGATCTTTCCTTTATTCTGTCCTAATTGGTTCTGCTATCTCAGCAGATCCTTTTTGTAGCTTTTTCTTCCTTATCAATGCAGTTATCTTTCAAAAAAAAAAAAAAACCGTCCAATAAATGTCCACCAATCAAATAGTCAGATAATTAAATAAGCTTAATTTTGTTTTATGATCCATATACAATGGGTACTGTAATTTGGATGGTTCAATTTGACTACTTGTATGTCATGTTTGCAATTCCTAAATAATTTCTAGGGGCCTGCGTATCATCCATCCACTACACTTTACCAGAGTATGAAAGTTTTTCTCGAAAAGGAAAATGCTTGCCTCCCTTGCGTAGGTACCTGGGGGGGGGGGGGGGGGGGGGGGGGGGGGGGGGCTTAACATGGGGAAATGGTTTAGTCTCCATGAAATCCACCCCTTCTATCAGTTAGACCACCCCTCATTTGGTCTTGATGCCGAAGATCAGGCTGATTTAACCTCACCCGGTTCAAAATTATACAAATACCTCTAATATGGCCCACTTGATTTTTTGAATACTGGCATTTTGGGGTAATCCATTCATGGCAATCCTTTCATCCCGATGAGGCGCATCAGATGAATGGACTGGATGACATATAAACACCATGGAGGGCCCTACACAACTAATGGCAAATGTCCCATACCAACTGTTTCTTGTGGTGTGGCCTACCTGAGTTATTGGTCATTGTGATTTTTTGGATTGTAAGGTGAGATTGAGGCAGTGTACCTGATGGACGGTTTGGATCTCACGAAAGTTCCACCCATGTCATGCTCAAGCAGTAGGTAGCGAAGTGAGGTTACCGTTAAGTACATATGCGAGGTACGCTAGCACGGTTCATAGAAAAAGGTCTATGGTGGGGCCCACAGATGAACTGTATGGATTGATGGAGGATGAGTTCCCTACTTGAATGAGAACACTAGCGTAAGCAATCAGTACTACTTGAATGGGCTGACCGATGCTTCTTTAGTTACTTCCAGTGTAAAACCATAAGGGTTTGGAGTTAAGTGGTGTTCTTTTTATGCATTTTTTAGTTTTCTTTTTTTGGGATTCCCGGCAATGCGAAAGGAAGTCTTTTGAGCTTAATCATGAATTTCGTAGGTGTTCCTTATTGGTTTCCCTATTTGTGGTTTTGACAGTTAATTTTAGGAACCCAGTATGTATTTTAGGTCTTCTTTCATGCTTTTGCAGTGACTGAAGTTATGATGGATGCTATTGGCAAGCTTGCTGGTGCTTTGATGTTTTTTTAAAAGTTTTTGAGCTTAGTTTTCCACTCCTTTACCAGTGATTTGGGGAATGGCTGGAGTTGAATCATGGGCTTTTTCATTTGTTAGGAGTTTTGGCCTTTTAGGAAAATACATTCTAGAATCATTAGATAATGAACTGTTGGTACTAGGCCATCTTTGGCGATGAATCAACAATTCAAAGTGCTTTTCTTGCGTATTTTTGATGAACCAACATTTATATATTGATGTGGGATGATTGTATCCTTGGCCTTTTTAGGGGTTTTTGTATTTTGGGAAAATGCATTCTAGGATCATTTTGGAACTGATCAATGTTTGCTTGGGGAATCATACACTCAGGTGTCAAGTTCATGAGATTCCCTAGAGCTGACCCGTGATTGGCAAAGTAAATGGGGCCTGCCCAAAAAGGAAAAAAGAGTGGCTGATGTCATGCTGGTGGGCCCTGCAGTATGTTGCCGATCATGGGACATATATGCAATGCTAACTTACATCATTCATCTTTTTTCTCCTAAATTTGAGTGTCCTATTTTGTTTGTTAATCATCTTTTGAATTGAAATGAAGATAGACTGTTTTATGAACTCAATAATTGAATTTGTATAAATTATTCTTTCGAGAGTTTTTTATGCTATTCAGAGGTGATTAATTGGTTTGGGAGCTTAAATATGATGCAAGAGTTCTTATTCTTTGGAGTTACAGGACTTTTGACTGATGAATTGAGGAACTTCTTGGAGCTGAATCTTCCGAAAATCAAGGAAGGAAAGAAGCCTAAGTTCAGTCTGGGTGTCGCAGAGCCTAAAATTGGATCTCAGATTTCTGAACTGACCAAGATCCCTTGCCAAAGCAATGAGTTTGTCTTGGAAATCCTCCGTGGTGTACGGTTGCATTTCGAGAGGTTTATCAAGGACCTTAAGGTTTGCATAATTGTATCTGAGTTTGTTGTGGAAGATTTTATCCATGTGTTCTTCTAAAGTGACTATTGTTTTTTTTTTTTTTCCCCTATCTGTTTATAGCAAGCAGACTTAGAAAAGGCTCAGCTAGGTTTGGGGCATAGTTACAGTCGAGCAAAGGTCAAGTTCAATGTTAACCGGGTTGACAATATGGTTATTCAGGCCATTTTCCTTCTCGATACTCTTGACAAAGATATCAATTCCTTCTCCATGAGAGTCAGGTTTGTTGACATTCATTGAATCATTGTACTTTTTTTGGAAGATATGTTAGATTATCTTTTATTATATTACATCAATGCATTTTTTTGGAACAACTTCCATTTCGCTAGAGAAAAGGAAACATGTTAATCATTTATTGGACCATAATTTTCTCATCAATAATGTAGCCTGTTTATACACTATAAGTTGGATTTTTATGTTGTTAATGTCAGAGTGGAACTAGTGAAAACATTTATTTTATTAAAATAAAAAATTTGGTATTCACGTCTTCTTCAATCACGTCCTGTTTACACGGGAGAAAGCATTTTATATC
This sequence comes from Magnolia officinalis, assembly GCA_021015155.1. Lineage (NCBI taxonomy): Eukaryota > Viridiplantae > Streptophyta > Magnoliopsida > Magnoliales > Magnoliaceae > Magnolia > Magnolia officinalis. The sequence goes on along the minus strand of JAJHSJ010001778.1, from coordinate 3,407 downwards.
TTCAAAGAAGAAGAAGAAGAACAAGAAGAAGAAGACACTTTGCATCGATGTAGAAACTAGTTTACTAGTTGTTAAACTTTAGTTGAGATGGTGTCAGGTTATGCTGTGAACCCATGACTGCAATGCTGTAATTAGGATTTAATGCCCCTAGTCAAGGTAGTAGGTTATGAGAGACAACAACCTTGTGCAACAGAATGTTGTATTTGATACTGCCATAATTTATTTATTTTGAACCCATGTTTGAAACTCTCTTTGTTTTAACACCTTTGTGCAGAGAATGGTACTCTTGGCACTTCCCTGAACTAGCGAAGATTGTCAATGATAACTATCTCTATGCCAAAGTTGCAAAGTTTGTGGAGAATAAGTCAGAGTTAACTGAGGACAAGATTCCAGGGTTAGAAGACATTCTTGGTGATGAGGAGAAAGCGAAGGAGATTGTTGAAGCAGCTAAAGCATCTATGGGTAGAGTTCATGAAACTAATTTCTTTTGCTAGCTCTATTCAATGTTCTATTGATCTTTTTCTGTTGCCTTTTCAGGTCAGGATTTGTCTCCGATTGACTTGATTAATGTCCAGCAATTTGCTCAGAGGGTAATGGACCTCTCTGAATACAGGAAGAAGCTCTACGAATATCTTGTCACAAAAATGAATGACATTGCACCAAATTTGGCTTCTCTGATTGGTGAAGTTGTTGGTGCCCGTTTGATTTCTCATGCTGGCAGTCTTACAAACCTAGCCAAGTGTCCTGCTTCTACACTTCAGATCCTTGGTGCCGAAAAAGCACTTTTCAGGTGCATGCTTCAGCATCTACTCATGCCTTATCATTCATCATCATCATTGTTGTTGTCATTCTCGTTGTTGTTGTTTTTCATGGTAAAGAAATAGAGCATAGAGAGGAGGAAAAAAACAAATAGGAGTGAGTACTATGAGATGCCCCTCTTGCTTTATTCATATTGATCTAGAAAGCTTTATGATAAAGCACTAACACATGGATTTAAGCAGCAATTTCAAAGTGTGACTCGCCTAGCGATCGAAACCAGTACGACTCCCTGGCATAGCTTGCTGATGGGAAGGATCTGCCCGAACGTATGCACCTTCAATCTTAAGCACAAGAACACAAACAAATATAAGAGAACAACTCAAGAGATTTGTTTCAATTTCCAGATGCCTCCACAGTACTCGTCTTAGACTCTTATATAGGCTTTTGACATGTACATATAAGGAAAAACATAATGTCATCGGCAACCAATGACTTATTACAAATATGGAAAATAGATTAAAGAGATAAAAATGCATTACTACTAGATTATTCTTAGCTAACTGATTGATTTCGCTAGCTACCTACCTAAATATGAGGCTTGGGCCTCCTTATCGACGGGCCAACTATTGGGCTTGGATTTAATGGGCCTAGCCCATGAATCGTGGCCCAAATAAGCCTTCATCGCTCACCCTGATTCGGTTTGACTCGATTCGCATTGGCGTGGTGAATCGTTTCTTTTCATACCGAAACTGATACAACTCCAAAAATAACTAGTCATATGGGACAATTTTTGAAACAATGCTTACACTCATCATCATTATCATCCCAACTAATTGGGGTCAACTACATGAATCCTTTTCCGCCATTCCACTCTATCAAGGACAATAATTTCAGCTAGACCCACATAGGTTGTCAAGTCTTTTCTAACTACCACCACTCACATCCTTTTGGTCCTTCCCTTTGCCCTTTTAGAGCCTTCAACTTGTACCAACTCACTCATTCTGGCTGACATAGTTCTTGGTCTCCGTTGCACGACCAAAGCATCTAAGTCTACCTTCTCTCATCTTATTACCCGTTAGTGCTACTCATAAGTTCCTTCAAATGTGTTCATTTCTAATTCTCTTCTTGTCTTGCCACTCATCCACCTCAACATCCTCATTTCAGCTACATTAATCCTATGAACACGTCCCTTAACCACCCAACATTCCATGCCATAAAGCATTGCTGGTCTTATAGCCATCCTATAACAAATTCTTTTCAATTTGAATGGTACACGATGATCGTATAAAACTCTAGAGGCACATCTCCATTTCTTTCACCCAACTTGAATTCTATGGACAACTTTCTTCTCAATCTATCCATTCATGAATTTCGACCCAAGATATCAGAAGTGGTCATTTTGAGAAACTTCTTGATCAACAATTTGTACCAATCCTTTGTTTTTCACTCCTATTGTTACTGAAATTGCACACCATATATTTTGTTTTAGTCCGACTAATTTTAAATCCTTTAGATTCTAAAGCACATCTCTATAAGTCTAGATTTGTATTTATGCCCTCCCTCGTCTTGTCAATCAAAATTGTGTCATCTGCAAACAACATGCACCATGGGATCTCTTCTTGCAAATGACTCATTAACTCGTCCATAACCAAATGCAAAAAGGTACTGGCTCAATGCACCTGCTAGTACAAGCCTATGATAATTGAGAACTCACTTGTCTCTCCACTAGTGGTCTTCCCATTTGTTACTACTCCCTCATATATTTATCCTTGATTATGTCAGTATATACTCTTGAAACTCATTTCTTTTGCAACACCCACCAAATCAATTTTCTAGGGGCCCCGTTGTAAGCTTTCTCTATGTCAACAAAAACCATGTGGCGATCCTTCTTCTCCCTATATTTCTCAATCAGTTGTCTAAGTACGAAGATAGCTTCAATGGTAGATCCCTCCTTCGCATTAAACCCAAACTGATTATTTGATGCATTTGTCTCATGCCCTTAGTCTTTGTTCAATCACACTTTCCTAAAGTTTCATAGTATGACTAATAAATTTAATACAATGATAATTAATGCAGCTCCGCATGTCTCCTTTAGTCTTATAAATAGGTACCACAATACTTCTCCATTCTTTTGGCATTTTCTTTAATCTTACAATCTTGTTAAACAACTTTGTTAACCAAAATAACCCTATAGCTTCCATACACTTCCAAACCTCTATTGGTACACTATCTGCTCCAAGGGCCCTTTTCATCTTTCTCAAAGTTCTTTCACTTCAAATATCCTATACCTATGAAAATATTTATGGACTCTGATGCCATTTGAGTTTATGGTTCCTTCTATTTTTATTCTCTCAAAGTGATTTTCATTTAACAAGTTCTAAGAATAGCTTTTCCACTTTTTATTGATCTCAATGTTTTGATTAATACCCTTTGTTCATCGCTTAATGCATCTAACATGATCCAAGTTCCTACTCTTCCCTTTTCTCATTTTTGTAAGTTCGAAGACATCTTTCTCACCATTTATTGTCCTCGATCTATTATCAAGACCTTATGAGCATTAAAGTTTTGCCTCACTTACTACTTTCTTAGCAATCTTTGTGTCATTTCTATTTTATTCAATATTTTTGTTGTTTCTAGTCCCTTGTTGG